>CAKNXH010047619.1:0-23775 GCA_932178445.1 Andricus quercusramuli
CACATGCATACATATAATGTGAAAACTACTTGAATGTTTCAATGAAACTAATTGTTTAATGCTTTTTACATTGTGAACTGATTAATTGATTATTAACTGATTCTATTGAAACTTGAATTTTCTGGAATTAGTTTAAAAGGATGTTGATAATTGAAATTGTCAGAAATGAGAGTTCGAGTTCAAAAAAAGTATGTATAAAGTAAAAATTATTTGAATGTTTCAATGAAAATTATAGATTAATGCTTAAATGAGTATCTGAATTTAATTTTAAAAATTATATCTAAATACTATGTTCAAATTTGTTTAAAAAATTATTATTAAAGTTAATAATAATTCCAATTTGCAGATATGAAATTTCATGTTTAAAAAATATAAAGTAAACATTATTTGAATGTTTCAATGGAAATAATAGTTTGATGCTTTTTATGTTGTAAACAGTTTAATTAATTGTTGGTCGATTAATTTTGTCAGAAACTTCAAATTGCAAAGGAATTGAATTATAATTTTTTTTCATCTTAGTAACATAAATGGATTATTTATACGAAGGTTATGTAATTGAATATCGATTATTACTTTTATAATGAAAGTTTACTTTTTCTTTAAAATACCTTTATTGCAATTATATAATCTTTTAAAATGCTTGTGACGTTGTGAAATGACTATTTGAATTCATTTTTCAAGATGATGTGTACATATATTTTAGTTATTTTTTATTAGTTTAAAAGGTTAGTAATACATTAAATGTACAGAAATGAAATTTCAAATTTAAAGGAGAAGATAATCTAGAAATAATTTCAATGTTTCAAAGGAAATAATTGTGTAATGCTTTTCATGTTATGAACTGGTTAATTAATTATTAACTGATCCATTGAAACTTATATTTTCTGTAATTGGTGTAGAAGATTATTAATAAGTCAAATATTCAGAAATGAAGTTTAAATTAAAAGAAATATATAAAGTAAAAATTATGTGAATGTTTTAATGAAAGTTATAGTTTAATGATTCTTCTTTTTTTAACTGATGAGTTGTGTGATAAAAAAAAAGAGGAGGAAAATAAAAGGTTTGAAGAAGAAGCGGAGACGGCTAGGACGGATGAAGAGGTTTGGAAGGTGGTAAATAAAGAGAGAAGAAAAAGGAAAAGAGTAAACCAGGATATTGAGATGGTAGAATGGAAGAAATATTTAATGGAATTACTAGGAGGGGTAGAGAGGAAAGTTAGGAAAGGAGAGAAATATGGTAGGGAAACAGATGAGGAGGACATTACACGGGAAGAAATAGTCACGGTATTAGGGATGATGAAAGATGGAAAAGCACCTGGTATAGATGATATTGCAAGTGAAGTACGGAAATATGGGGAGACAGAATTAAAGGAATGGGCATGGATAATGTGCGATAGAGTATGGAGAGGAGAGGGGTGGCCAGAGTTATGGGAAGAAGAAGTAGTGATACCAATAGTGAAGAAAGACAAATGGGAGGAGGTTAATGATTATAGAGGAGTGACATCAATGCCAACACGATATAAGGTATATGTGACTGTTTTATCGGAGAGGTTAAAAAAAGAAGTTGTGGAGAAAAAGATAGAGCCACCCAATCAGACAGGAATTTGAAAAAGGATGGGAGTGATCGACGATATATATGTTATGAACTATTTAGTAAATAGGAGAATTAAAAGGGAGAAAGGGGAAATGATAGCAATGTTTGTGGACCTAACGGTGGCACTTGACTCGTTAGACCGTGGTGAGATAGAAAAAGTTACATTGAAAAAAGGGGATACTGTTTATTGCTTCTTATGTTGTGAGATGATTAGTAATTATATACATATATTTTAAATTTTCCTGGAATTAGTTTTAAAAGTCATTAATGAATTCAATGTATAGAAATGCAATTTCAAATGAAAAAATATATTTTGAATGTTTCAATGAGAAAAATTGCTTAATACCTTTTTTGTTGTGAACTTATAAATTATATATTAACTGATTCTATTCTATGAATAAATTAAATCTTCAGAAATAAAAGTTCAAATCCTTCATATGGAAAAGGTAACCTCCATCTTATGTAAGATTGTAGTATAGAAGGAATCGTTATTTAATCAAATATTGGATATGATTTGTATAATAAAAGTTTATTTGTATTTAAAATACTTCTATTCCAATTTTATAATTTTCGAAATGATTGCGATGTTGTGAGATAATTATCTGAATAATCTCCAAACTTATATGTAAATGTGTTCTAAGTTTTTATGGAATTAGTTTAAAATATTATGAATAATTGAAATTTTCAGAAAAATATAAGATAGAAGTTATTTTGATGTTTCAATGCAAATAATATTGTTGATTGATTTTTATGTTCTGAACAGATGAATCAACTAATATTAACTATTGAATGATTTATTATTTTCAAAAAAGTGAATTACATAAAGATTTACTTTGAATTGTTTTCAATTAAGTCACATAAATTGATTATTTACATTAAGGTTATGTGATTTAATATTGGCTGCTATTTTTATGATAAAAATGTATCTTTTCTTTAATATATCTCCATTACAATGATATAATTTTTTCAAAATGTTTGTGATGTTTTGAAGTGAGTATCCGAATTCAGTTTTCAAAATTATATGTGCATATATTTCAATTTCTCCTGGTATTAATTTGAAAGGTTATTAATAATTTAAATTGTCAGATAAATATTAATACAAGTTATTCTAATATTTCAATGAAAATAATTATTAAAAGCTTCCTATGTTATGAACTCATTAATTAACTATTAACTGTTTCTGTTGAAAATTATATTTTCTGGAATTAGTTGAAAGATGATTAGTAAATCAAATTTAATAAAAGAAAAGTCAAAATTTAAAGAAAAATATGTATAAAGTACAAATTATTTAAAAGTTTCAATGAAAGTAATTTTTTCATACTTTTTATGTTGTGAACTGATTAATTAAGAATAAGCTGAATAATTTTGTTCACAATATCAAATTACATTAAGATTGGAATTTAATATTCTTTGATTAAGTAACATGAATTGATTATTTATTTTGAGATTATCTAATTGAATATTGGCTGAAATTTGTATTATAAAAATTCATTTATATTTAAAATAGCCTTATTCCAGTTACGTAAATGTCAAATTGCTTCTGAATTTGCGGAATGAGTATCTGAATTCAATTTTCAAAATTGTTCTTACAAATGCTTTTATTTTTCCTGGAATTAGTTTGTAAGGTCATTAATAATGCAAATTTGAATAACAATATAAAGTTAAAATTATTTGAATGTTTTAATGAGAATAATTATTTGATACTTTTGATGCTCTAAACTGATTAATTGATTATAAGCTGATTAATTTTCTTCACAATATTGAATTACATAAATATTGAATTTTGATTAATTTTAATTAGATAACATAAATTGATTATTCACTTTGCGATGATCTGAAATGTTTATCTGAATTCAATTTTCAAAATGATATGTACATATGTTTTGATTTTTTATGAAATTTGTATAAAATATTATTAGTAATTTAAATTTAAGTAATGCAATTAAACATTTTGAAAATGTTAATTGAAAATTGGTTGAATATTCAAATAAAAATAATTCTGTGATGCTTTTTGTGTTTTTAAATGAGTGATTAATTATTGATTCTACTAGAACTTGAATTTTCTGTAATTTTTTAAAAAGCTTATCAATTAATCAAAATATTCAGAAATGAAGTTCAAAATTGAAGAAAAAAATATGGAGTAGAAATAATTTGATTGTTTCGATGAAAATAATTGCTTGAGAGTTTTTATGTTGTGAACTGTTTAATTAATTATTAGCTGATAATTTTAACCACAAAATTGAATTACGTAAAGATATAATTTAAATTGTTTTAAATTCAGAATCATAAATTGATCATTTACTTCCAGGTTTAGTAATTGAATACTGGATATAATTTGTATAATAAAAGTTTATTTAAATTTAAAATATCACTAATTACATTATTTTTTAAATGATGCTGATGTTGTGAAACGAGTGTCTGCATTCAATTTTTAAAATTATATGTGAATATGATTTTATTTTCTTTGAAATTAGTATGGGAGGTTACTGATGTATTAAATTTTCAGAAATGATATTGAATTTTTTTGTCAATGTAGTATACAAATTATTACAATGTTTGAATGAAAATTATAGTTGAATGTTTGTCATGTTTATGAACAGATTAATTAATCATTAGCTGATTATTTTTTTCAACAAATTTTAAATTACATGATGATTGAATTTCAATTGCTTTTGATTATGTAACATAAACTGATTATTTACTTCAAGGTTATATAATTGACTATTGACTATACATTATATAATAAGAGTTTGTTAATCTTTAAAATACCTCTATTCCAATTATATATTTTTTAAAATTTTTGGATTTTGCGAAATGAGTATCTGAATTTTCATTTCGAAATTATGTGTACATATATTTTAATTATCTCTAGAATAGTTTGAAGGGCTATTAATAATTCAAATGTTCAGAAAAATATGACGTAAACATTATTTCAATGATTCAATGAAAATAATTCTTCACAACTTTTTTTGTTATAAAATCAAGAATTTGATTGGTCAAGGAATTTGAAGGAATAAATAGTGATTCGAAAATTGAGTAAAGGAGAAACATGAACCCAAAAGTTGGCGCGCGCTTGCGCGCGCACATAATAGTCTAGTATAATATAAATTGTGTGCCCAAGGGATTTTTTTTTTAATTTATTTTTTGGGAGTAATGCCATATTGAATTTTTTTCGTTTGACTTTTTTTAATAATCTCACAACATAAAAAGCATTGAACAATTACTTTCATTTAAACATTTAAATCATTTTTAATTTATATTCGTTTCTAAATTAAAACTGCATTTCTGAAAATTTCAAAATATTAATATTCTTTCATACAAACTCTAGAAAAAATTAAAACATAATGTGTTTCCACATATAATTTTGAAAATTGAATTCAGATAATTATTTCGCAACATCGCAAACACTTGAAAAATTATATAATTGTAATGGAGGTATTATAAATAACAAAAAACTTTTATGATACAAATTATAGCCAATATTCAATTACATAACCTGAAAGTTTATAATAAATTTATTTTGCTCAATTGAAAATAGCATTAAATAATTATTATCATTGAAACATTCAAATAATTTTTACCTTATTATATATTTTTCTGAAAATTTGAATTATTTTCAAACAAGTTCTAGAAAAAATTAAAACACATGTACATATAATTATGAAAATTGAATTCAGATGCTTAATTCACAACATTAGTAACAATTGAAAAATTATGTGATTGGAATAGTGGTTGCTCTCAATATAAATAAACTTCATCATACAAATTATCGCCAATATTTAATTACATGACCTTAAAATAGATCATCAATTTATGTTTTTTTTTATTTGAACTTTCATTATTGGAAATTAGATTTATTAATAATCTTTTAAATTTGTTCCAGAAAATGTGAGTTGCAACAGAATAATCAGTATAATTAATTAATTAATTAATCAGTTCAAAAAATGAAAAGCATTAAACTATAACTTTCATTCAAAAATTCAAATAATTTTTACTTTACATTTCTTTTCAATTTTCACTTTCTTTTCTGATAATTTATTAAGAACCTTTCATTCTCAGAAAAAATTAAAACATATTTATGTATAACTTTGAAAATTAAATTCAGAAAATCATTTCACAACAATAAAAACATTGACAAAAATTACGTAATTGGAATAGAGGTATTTTGAATATGAATAAGCTTTTAATATACAAATTATAGCCACAATTGAATCACATAACCCTAAAGTAAATAATCAATTTATGTCATTATTTGAAACAAATGAAAATTCAATCTTCATGTAATTTAATATTGTGAAAAAAATAAGAAGTATTAAACTATTATTTTCATTAAAACCTTAAAATAATTTTCACTTTATATATATATATATATATATATATATATAATATATATATATATACCTATTTCAGTGTGTGTTTGTGTGTGTAGCTTTGTTTCTTCAGTTTTAACTTTCATTTCTGGAAATTTGAATTATTAATAACCTTTTAATCCAATTCCAGACGACGTAAGTTTTAATCAAATCAGTTGATAATTAGCTAATCAGTTCAGAATATAAAAAGCATCAAATAATAATTTTCACCGGAACATTTAAATTATTTGAACACCATATTTTTCTATATGAAATTGCATTATCATACATTTAATTTATTAGTAACCCTTCAAACTAATTTTTAAAATTAATTAAAACATATGTACATATATTAATTAATCAGTTCACATCATAAAAAGCATTAAACCATTATTAACATAGGAATATTCGATCAATTTCAACATTAGATTTTTTTAATTTGAATTTTCATACTCATAGATTCAATTTAATAATAACATTATATAATTTTTATTGAAACATTAAAATAATTTTTACTTTATACAAGACGTATTATTGCGCATTTCATTTTAATCCGCATCAGCGTTCTCCATGGCCGACATTATAATATAGTCTATTTAAAATCATTTTATTTTTAAAATACAATACTATTATTACTGATCTTCAGCTTTATATCTTACAGTGTGTAAACGATGGCAACAGTTGAGTCAAAAATCGTGGAATAATTTTAAATCCTTCGATTTCTCAGCCAAAACTTGGGGACTAGACGAAAACGGGTCAGACGATCAATTATCGATTAGAAGCATCGATTTTGATAAACTCATAAGACTCTCTGGAAGGTACTTAACCAGGATTTATATAGATGTAATGAAATTTGGTAAAATTTGCAACTTGCTTCCCAACATTCGGGAACTGCAATTGTTTCAAGATTACCGTGACACACGAAGTGAAGCTAAGACATATTACCCAGCAATTCTTCCGTGGTTAAAATCAAACGGTAAAAATATTACACTTTTTCATCTGAAATCGGCAACCTCTTGCTGCAAGGAAAAGCATTTTGCCAGAGTTTTAAGGGAAATGAAGCAGCTGAAAACCTTATATTTACATGACATTTTCAAAGAATGGAGTGGTACCTGTCTACTTGAATTACCATTCGAGGTAATTCAGGGGATTTTTTTAATAAAAATAATAAAGGATTCTGATCGAAATATATTGCCCATGGTTAGTATCATTTCTCATTAAAAAAAAAAATTATTTCTTTCGTCCTTCGAGCCGGTTCTTCGTGAAGTGCAATTGAAATTTCCTTATTGCAGGTGCTCAAAAAATGCAAAAAGCTCCAGACATTTTGCCTCGTAAACTGTAAAATGGATGGAATATTGGAAGCCTTATCTTCACAGGCTGACACTTTGAAGAATTTGAAATTGAGTTCTACTTATACTAACCATTCATCTATATTATTGTCAACAATGCCTGCTTTTATACATCTTGAAAAATTGGATCTTAAACGTTCCTACTTCATAACCGATTCTTTTCTAGAAGTAGTCAGCAAACATTGCAAGAGACTGACATACTTGAACTTAGGGAGTGAGTAAATAATGAGGCCATCAACATTAATTTCTGCTTTTTTAACACTCTTATTATAGTAATCACAAATATTCATTTTGAATTGAATTGGTATTTTCAGATTGTAATAAGATAACGGATGCTGGAATCTCCAGTATATGTAATTTGGACAAGCTGACTTATTTAAATATAGGTGGATTGCAAAAAATAAGGAACCCACCACTGGAGAAATTGACAAATTTGGTTGTATTAGATTTAGGTGGGACTGAGGATATACAAGTGGAATTCTTTTGCTGCGTTTTGAGAAATGCAACTCAAGTCCGGGCTCTCAGTCTTCTCGGAAACACATTCTTTCCTAACGAACTAGTGAAAAATGCTGCTGAGGCGGCAAAAATGCGTAACTCTAGTGATAAACTTGATTTGTATGTCAACGGTATTTTCGTCAATCTGGAAGCTGTTAGTAGAATATCGCCTTTTGTGAATATATATCAATTGAATCATCTGCCACTTGCTAAATATGGTGTTGAGGATCCATTTTGCGACAGATACGTCGTAGAAGTTCACATAAATAATTCAAAATTGCAAGAAGATAGTTCACATCCATAAAGAAATCCACGCACAATTTAAAATGACTTTAAAGTTATCAAATTATTTCATAAATTATCTAATAACTAATTCTTTGGTGTTATATTTTGCATATAATTATAAATATATCAAAAATATTGATAAATGTTTATGTTTGCTTGATTTATATATTAATGTATGTCTGCATGATACTGCTTGTCGAATGCCTAGTCAGAAAAAAATGTTTTCTTCAGAGTGAATGAGTAATTCAAGAAAAGTATATTATGGGCAATGAAGTATTTCCATTAATACAGGAAAAATAATAGAGACTGTATTTTATGTTCCTTACATTATTATTGCACGTTTCCAATATTATTAAATACATCCACTTCATTTCCTACATTTAATACTTTATCTAATATCCATGTCTATGAAGTTTTCTTTCCTAGAAACAAAAATAGAGAATGACAAAATTAGAAGTAAAAGGAACACTTTTTCAGAATAACAAACATACAGGATATGGTGAGATAAGAAGTGCGATTACATAAGACTGCAATTAAAGATAAATTTGAATCAAAGAATAGTGTTAATGAATTTTCTTGAGAGGTTATTGTAATCTGGAAACAATGACTGCAAATGAATCGTCAGAAATTAATTTCATTTAATATATTATATGGAATTATTAATTAGGATTATAATAAGTTTCTTGATTCCTAAACACAAATGCAGTGGTTAATAAGAGAGATTTATTGATAAATTATTCATTTCCTATATCCCGCGCAGAAATGGCCCCGGTTGGCCCTACTACAACAAGTTTTTTGGTCAGATCCCGCCCGGACTACCCCTGGTTGGGTGTCATGGTCAGGAACCAGTCGGGAACCGACCGGGTAAGATTCATCTCAAATCAAATAGTCGGGAGCCGGCCGGTTACCGACCAGGCAAACCTTGGTCAGATTTTATGGTCGGGAGCCGACCGGGCACTGGTCAGGATAATTTCTTTGTAGAAATTAAACATTTTTTTAAAGCCGTGACATTATCAAAGACGTACTAACGGATGCCAGATGAATTATTATTTGAAAAGTATGATTTAGCGATTTATTAGAGCAGTAAAACAGAAATAAGCTTCTACAAATTCTCAAAAACAGAACAACATTTAATTCTTACCAATGTTTTAACTTATAAAATAAAACTGCTATTTATTCTGCAATGTGCAAACAGCAGAATTGTTACAATTTTCTCTATTTTCAGACATATTTTAGTCTGTACACTTTCAAATTTACCGCCATGTCTGAAGCCTTCTGCGCGTGGCTTCGACGTAGACAGCTGCAAGTTTCAGTTTCGTACCTCGGACCGTAGAGGGAGAACGAAAATGCACGTTGCACTCATGTCGCGTCGTCTCCTCGAAGTTTGCAAATAAAATCCGATATTAAAATCAACCTTATTTCAGCAATCAGTTTGAAAACCCCACTTACTGCGCAAATAATTATTATTTTGCATTAAAGTATAATGTTGTGTACTCATTTTTTCCTTTCTTCCTTCCTCACCTCGAATCACCAAGGTGGATTCCAAAAGAAAACAATTGCTAGGAGATTTTAACATCAGTGATTTAAACCTTAATCGAATTTCCTGGCGTGAATTTGTTAACTTGATTTTAAATTTAAAGTTCACCGTATTCTTTACGACGAGTCTTAAAAGACTAATCAAGTTACCGATTTCTCGCCTGAAGAAAAACATTTTTTAACCGCTCTGTGGCCAGTTTACCCGACCGGTATGAAAGCCAAAATCCGACCAGTTTACCGTGACGTTTTTAGCCGGATCCCGGCCAGTATCCACGGGCGGCGCCCGGTTTAAGCTGAGGCTATCCGGTCGGATCCCTCTGTTACCATTTCTACACGGGATGTGCTTTATAAAATGATGATTGCAATAAATTATCTTTTTTAATTGAAAAACGAAAACCTTTCATATCTTTCACAAGAATTGTGTATATATTTCTGTAAAAATGCTTTAGAAATTCCATTGACCTCAAGGTGCACTATAAAAAAATCTCCACTGATAATGACAATGCTAATTATTTAATTAAAATCCTTGGTTATTTATACTTACTGAACACATGAAACTACCTATTATCTTATTATTTATGATTCATTTTTTCAAGTATTTTCACAAAATAACTTCGTCCATATTAACTGCCACTACATTTCCAAGAATATTTCTGGTGCATAAGTATATTTCTTTGAAAATTACGTGAAACCAATTTATTGCATATAATAAAACCTATGAAGCGGGTTGTCTATTAAGCGGGTCTAAGGCTCTACTTTTCACTCCCAAGGGACTGAAAAGTGAAGTCAGAGGTGAATACTGAAAATTAAACTCCTATGAGCTCGCATTGTACCATAACAAGTATTATCAGTATCACCTACTGATTATCCTTTAATTGAACTGGGACCGGCTCCTGTTTCGATCATTAATCTTACAGGATTTTTCAAACCGTTTGATGACAATGTTATATTTGGGATAGTATTACTAACGGTTTAGTTAATTATTGCTGTTTTTTGTTCCTTTCTATTTTCGAAATTAGAATTAGATGCATTTGATTCTTGATTTGAGCCTTCCTCTGAGCAACCGGTCTGGAATGGGCAGTGGAGTTTTCCAGATTCAATTGTTATGGAGGATTTAATTGTCAACATTGTTCTTGTTCTAAATATTGATTATTATTTTTTCTCTACCGGAAGTCATTAATTGCACGACCTGGTTCTTTGCAACAGTAACGTATGATTTGATCGTGTTGTGTGAAATTAGGTTTAGACTGGAAATTATTTGGGTTGTTATGGCCGTTTCGGGAGTCATTTCTATTCAATTATTGACTGCGTGTCTGTCCTCTGAAAGGTCTTTCTCTGTTGTATTTATTTTTAGTTCCCCGAGACACTTATCGAGGGTTATTATTTGACCAATTGTTTTGTGGTAGAAATCAATTGTTAGTTTGCTTTTAAGGATTATTAGGAAAAAAATTGGCTTTGATTCTGATAATTATTAGGAGAAAATTGTCTTTGATCTTGAAAATTATTGGGAAAAAATTGTCTTGGTTTTTTGGTTTGAAATTGATTTTGGGGTTCGTTAGAATTTGATAATTGTTGAATTAAACTTCTCCATGTTGCTGCCGTATGTCAAATCTTTCCACAGAATTGACATAATGTGATATCTTCGCGAGTAATATTAACTTCATTAGTTTTTTTTTTATTTTCTGTGATCTCATCTATTTGAGGATAGTTTAATCTTTTTCTTAGTTTTTTTATTGTGGCAATTGATCTTTCTATTTCCAACGCACTGTTAATTGTTTCTGAAAATGATAATGATTTTTCTATTCTAGTTTGAAGATCTGTTCTTAAACCTTAAACCTTAAACCTTAAAATAAAAAAAATCGACTGCTTTTTTTTAATTCTTCTAGAAAATTGTCTTTTATTTTATTGACTTCTGCTGTCAAAATATTTTCATTTTTTTATCTGTACGCGTCACTGATTTTATCAGAGATTCCTTATACTCTAGTTTCATAGGAATGTACGTTTTCTTTTTCCCATTGATAAATGTTACCAAATTCTCCCTGAAGTTGAACCATTTTTATCGGTGCATATACTGTTTTTAGTTTAATTATTAGTTTATCAATCGTATTCTAAGAGGCCTGGTAGAATTGCCCTTGCTTCTTCGCATGCTTCGATAAAATGACCGAAAGGGACGTTATTTGTTTTCTCGAATAATGGAATGACCTCCAGTGCATCTCTGAGTGAGAGCTATTGTTTAGTGTGTAGTCTACTGATTTTCGATGTTGGTGGATCAAACTCTGAGTCTGAGTCTGATTTTAAATTCAAGTTTGAGGTATCTTAAATTTTTGCTCCCGGAATAAGAGGTTCCTGTTTTGGTTGAATTTCTTCAAATTCTTGCTGTCGAAATGGATTATTATATTTTGAAATTTGTGATAGTCACGTCGTTCAACGTATTGTTGTCTAAAGTTTCGTTTTGAAAGTTTTTTTTTTAATATGAGGAAAAAATCAAGGTTTTATCTGCGAAACTAGTGTTACAACTAGTGCTCAACAAGTTATTACATCCATCGCCTCAATTCATCTTCACAACAAGCATTATGAAAAATATATTTTCTGAAAATGTCAGTAATTAATTCCCATTTCAAATTACCTCAAAATAACAGAATCTACCTCCTAAAATCTCAACGTCACTGTCTTCTTGAGCTGCTTTATATTTTGCATTTCTGTCTTCTTTGTCAACTGAAAAATCAGTTCTTCTACCTATTGATAAAAAGCACAGATCTGAAAAACGTATAACTTCATAGAAAGATGGTTGTCCCGTCTTATCCCGGTGACCCGTCCCGCCCCTATCTCTCCTATTTTGATTTATAGAACGAATGGAAGAATTTTAAAGTGATTGAGAAAAACAAGTGAATCCTATTTATTTAAAGTGCTCAATACAATGGTACGTGTAGAACATGTAAATGTTAGCAAACTTGGCAATTTTTAGAATTATTTTGCTCTATATGCATGTGTTTAACACGAACATATACACATACAGTTTCAAACAGAAATTTCACATATTAGAACCAAAATTATTATTTAGCAAGTTCTTTCCCCTTTTTATATTCAGAAGAACAAGGGATTCTGTTTTTACTTGAGAAAATTAAATATCTAGAACTAAAATGAGCAAAACATCATTGATTTCATAAATCTAATGCCTCCCGTTTATACCAGTTTATATTACCCATATTACGAGATGAATTTTAGTTTCGTTTTCCATTTTATTTCCATTTCCAAACCTTCAAAATTGAAAAATTATGTAAATAATAAATAAACTGAAATAAGGCGGAATTGGAATTGGAATAAGGCGGAAATTTTATTCTTCAGCACTTTCCCGATTCGTCACAGTTTTTAAATTCTTTAATTTGGAGCCTTGATAATAACAGTGATTTCATTTCTAAAGTATCATACCAAAAATGATATTAAGTCCATTTTTAAGTAGCACCCTATTTGTACGACTAACAGATTGTACTATACATTTAAATAATTCTAGGCAATGAAATTGAAATCTGCTGTGGATGGGTATCAAATATACGGATAATGAATTAAAGAATTGTATGATTTTAATTATTTTGTATTACATACAAAAAACCCTAAAAACTCGAGAATCCTCCCATAGCTCCACAAGTCAAAACTGTAATACTCAGAATCAAGCAATAGAAAATAGTATCTAAAATATTCTAAAAATATCCAAAAATGTAAGATTTGATTCTTTTTTAGCTGAAGATATGTTTTATTTTTCCAAAGTAAGGGAATATATTTATTAAAATAATTTTTCTATATACTATTCAATATGGAAATTACGTTTCCTTCCTAAGTGGAAATTTTGAAGTTTAGAGAAGTGTGGTGGAGCAGGGTGGGGGAGGCTTAGTGCGTTTGTAAAAACTTTAATTTTAATTTGTACATTGAACTATATTTTACAAAAATGCACATACAGAACATATTATTGAAAATGCTTTGACAATTATTCTGCATGCGCGAGTGCAATGTAATCGTAAATTAAAAAAGAGTTTGAAAAAATGTTTAGAAGACCTAATGCATTCCGAGGAACTTCGATCTTGTGTGTTGATTTTCACCCAACATGTATTACGCCGCCCCTGCCGGGAATTCCCCATTTATGAATAGACGCATGAAAACCTCTCCTGTCTCTAGCGTAAAACACATTCGGTGTACGTCACTCGGAAGGTTTACAACATTTTCTTATTGTGCGTGTTCCAACATCAATTCTACGTTTTCTTTCGCGCTTCTTCCCATAGTGAAATAATTGCTGTTTCTTAAAGAAGAAGTTATAGGCAGGAAATTAAAATGGAGGACATTGAAAAAGTGAGGGAAGCAAAAACAGTGCAGAAGGAATCGAAATTTGAAGCAACAGAAGAAATTGAGACTTGGGGAATAGACAAATTGAACGACGATTGTCTTATCGAAATTTTTCAGCATCTGACGACAATAGCTGACAAAATCCGTATCGAAAGAGGTAACTTACATTTCAGAATTATGAGGCAATATTCACTTGGAACAATTAATTCATTAACTTTTAATTGGACGTTACCGAAAGTGGACAACAAAGTTTTAAGGCTATAACAAACCACCCTTCTAGAAAAAAATGATTGGACCCGATTGAGACCGATTAACAGGTAAATCGTTTTGAATTGGTATTAATAGGGACAAAATTTTGTTCATCGTTCTCAATCGTTTTCAATCGGGACAAGCGTTTGAATCGTTCCCAATCGGGTAAGTGCATAGAGACGTCGATCGGAAACCTAACCCTAAAGACCGACTAAAAACGCGTGCAGTTGACAATATAATTTGGTGTTTTTTGAACCTGGATTCAGTGATCTTTTGAATTTTTTGAGTCTTTCACGTGGAGGGTCTTCGGATTTGTTCAGGTAAAAGTGTTGGTGGTTGGAAATGTAGTTTTTGGTTTTCTGGAGGTGGCTTGGATGATTATTTAAATTTTTCAAATATTTTTTTTTAGTGCTTTACGTGGAGACATTTAGGATTTATCGAATTAAAAGTGGAAGGGGTGGTCTTAGGGGGTTATTGAATATTATAATGGGGTTGGAAATATAGTTCGAAGTTTTCTGAAGGTAACTTGTGTGATTATTTAAAATTTTGAAATTTGTTGAGTGTTTTACGTGGATACTCTTAGGATTTATTAAGGCAAAAGTGGAAGGGGTGGTCTTAGGGGGTTGTTGAATATTATCATAGGATTGAGAATATAACTTGTAGTTTTCTGAAGTTGACTGGGGCAATTATTAAAATTTTTTGAATTATTTGAGTGTTTTACATAGAGGCTTTTGGGATTTGCTAAGGTAAAAGTAGTAGTGGTGGTCTTAGGGGGTTGTTGAATATTATCATGGGGTTGGAAATATAATTTTTGGTTTTCTGAAGATGACTTGGATGATTATTTCAAATTTTTTTATATTTTTTTATTGTTTTACGTGAAGACATTTAGGATTTATCGAATTAAAAGTGGAAGGGTTGGTCTTAGGGGGTTATTGAATATTATAATGGGGTTGGAAATATAAGTTGGGGTTTCATGAAGGTGATTTGGGTGATTATTCCAAATTTTTTAATTTTTTGAGTGTTTTCTGTAGAAGGTCTTCAGATTTGTTCAGGTAAAGGTGGTAGGGCTGGTCTTAGGGGGTTTTTAAAATTATTATTACGGGGTGGGAAATATGACTTGGGATGTTCTGTGCTACAGAAATATTTGGCAAGCAGCTACCGCACGTTAGTTCTCTTCTTAAGAATTAAAAAAATTGAAAAAAGGGAGGTGGATACCCGGGTACCCCGTTACACCGATGAAGCGGTTTTTTTTTATATAATTTGCAACCTAAATTTCGAAATGAAAATAAAATAATATTGTTAGTTTATTTGAAAAATAACTTCTAATAACCTGTTTAATTATTATACTTAGGTATCAAAACCAAAAAAAAATAAGCCACAACCAGATTAAACAAATTAACATGTTAATGACAAATAATATGATAATATAATGAAAATTACTACAAAATAAGTTATTTCAAAATATGTTGATGGCTGCTCCTTGATCGCGAGGGAATTATTCAACAATTTTACATCTTTTTAAAAGTTATCTTTTACAGAGATGTAAAAAAAGTGAATACACATTTTCAAATAATTCCCGCGAGATCAATGTGCTGCCACCAACATAATGGCAGATTTACTTTATCTCGAGTCCCGATTGAGAACGATAGGCAACGATAGCCAGCCTCAATCGTTCCGAATCGGTGCGACCCGATTAAGAAACACAATTGGGAACAATTGAAATTTTTGTTCAATCGTTCGCAATCGGATCCAATCATTTTTTTGTAGAAGGGCAAGCAATTCTAAGTACCCTTCAAGAAATAATCGATTGGAAACGATTCATAACGATTAAGTGTGATTAAAAGATGAATCGGTTTAAGTTGTTGCTAATTGTGTCAATTGTTCCCAATCCGGTTGAATTGATTGAATGCACTTGCCTACAGTGTGCCCTCTGCAGTTTTCGTTTGTAACACACATGGCGCGCATGTGTTTATAGGTTCGAAATTAAATTTTTAATAATTCAACAAAAATTTCAAGCATAAAAAATGGAATGTTTGTTCAGGTGGCATACTGAATGAGAAGTCGAAAGTATGTGGGTTGACAGTACGTAAACATTATGCCACCTAACGATGCGACAGTGATATAGTGTCTTTATCAAGTAGGCAGTAGAAGTTTCATTTATCGGGTATATTATTGTGAAACTTTTATTTGCTTCTTTTCAAATTCATATTGTTGACATTTTTTGGTTTGAAAGCGTGAAAAACCGCTTGCAAATAATTATAGCAATAACAAAATTCTGTAGTGACAACTTAACCTCTAGTTCAGAATAATGGACACCCAATTGAAAACGATTGGAATTATTAGAACGTAGGATGGCGCCAATATTTTGCAACTCAGACTAAATACATTATAGGTAACTCATTAAATTCTTTGAATTTTTTGCAGAAAAACTTATCCAATCGTTTTAAATGTCTTCCAGTATAACAATTTTGAATTTATAAATAAGTTTGATTCGAAATTCTCGAAAATTTCTAGTTTTGAATATTTAAAATACTCAATCTTGAATATTTCAAATAATTTGGTTTGCAATTCCTAATATTGAAATCTTTGAATTTTAAAGTATTCAAATTTTTAATTGTATGATATTAGATTGTTCAGAAGGCTTTATCTAATTACAAACTTAAATAAATTAACAATGGTTGACAGAAAAGGACTTGGAGATTTAACTATACAGAAACTGCTACAGATTAGACTATTTTTAAATTTAAACATTAAATTAAAAAAATTGTAAATTTTGTAAATATTGTAAAAATTGTAAATGGTATTTACAGATGAAATAGTTCAAAATTGTATTAAACACATGCAGGAATCGTGGCCACAACTGGTTTTCCTTCCCCAAGTACAGACATTTTAAGGGTGGCGATTCGGCGATCGATTTCAAATTCCCAGTTTTTCCCAGTCAAATTTTTCAATTTTTCCGGCCAACTAAAAGTAACAAATTCGTATTTGCTGCAAAACGCAAAGATTTATTTTAATTCATGACGTTAATTCTAAGCATCCTTCAACACAACAGAGCAAACCATTGCAAAATAAATCAATTTTAAAAAAGGCTTAAATTTTCACCTAAAATTATGAATATTCGAATGGAACACTTGAATTTTCAGTCAAAAAGATGAATTTTTCGAGAAGAAGATTAATTTTTGAATAACAACAATTATTTTGTACAAAAAAGTACAATTTTTCAATAAAATACATGAATTTTTAACAAAATAGTTGATTTTTCGATTAAAGAAGACAACTTTTCAATCAAATAGTTGAATTTTGAACTAGAAAAATGGCCGAAAGAATGGTTAGAATCTGTGAATGAGACACTAATACGAAGAGACATAAGAAGCCATAGAAATACAAGAGCCTGCATGAAAAAATGCATGGACGTGAATGAAGCTAGAGTAGTATGCCAGGACAGAAATATGTGGCGACAAATAGTTTATAAACAGAGTGACAATAGAGTGAATGATGCCTGAAACAAAGACCTTGGATACTAATGGGCCCAGGTGGGGAACCATACATAATAATTTTGTGAGGCTCCTCATTTGGGGTGATCGCTAGAGAGATTGATCAGCAACCTGGGTCAGAGCAGTGTTGCGGAGTGAACGTGTCATTTATATAAATAACACGAGAACTCCAGATCAATCTAAAACATCTATACATAACACCTACATACCCATCCACCCTATACCCATATACCGATCAACCTCATACCTATATACCTTTTTCACTACCTTCCAACCGAACAAGTCACGCCTACCCCGGAAGGGAAAAGGCTTGATGGTATAATAATAATAATAATAAAAATAGATTTACATCTATTAATTAATCAGTTCACAGCATAAAAAGCATTAAACGATTATTCACATTGGAATATTGAATCAATTTTAACATTAGATTTTTTTTTGAAGTTTCATTATATAGATTTAATTTATTAATAACAGTAAATAATTTTTATTAAAACATTAAAGTAATTTTTACTTTATACGAGACGTATTATTGCGCATTTCATTTTAATCCGCATCAGCGTTCTCCATTGCCGAAATGAAAACAAACTTTATTTTGTATTTGTATAGTCCATTAAACACGAACATTACTCACATAAGGCCCTCTGGTTACAAATATTTCAAAACAATTTTAGTGTATACATAACGATTGAATAATTATTAATTTATGTACACTTAGAATTAAAACGATAATTCAACTTCTAATTTTCAAAGTGTTCTGTTAAATAGTAATAATATTCTTGGGAACCTAACCTTACTTTTCAATTGTCATTAAAAACGGCGCTCATTCGCACACTTCTCGCGGGAGAAAAGCAGTGAGCAGATCACAGTGCGCATGACCGAATGGCCAAAATGTGCTGATTAGAAACGTCTAAGCTGGACAATAAAGGTGCAGTTACCGCAGTAAAAACTCGAGGCGCTTTGTACAGCATGATCGGTCTCCTTATTATTACTCCGTGCTGAAAATACATATATTGTACTTCATAATATAACACTGAGCTGGCGACACGAACTCAGACAATTTTGACATTATGGAGAATAGACTGGAGTAGTAGCACAGAAAAAACAGAAGATAAAATTTTAATCGATTGCCGACGAAAGATGCTTTGCAACAAAAATTAACTTCACAGGATAAACTTTACACAGATATCGGTTAAACTTTCTCTTGTTTTTCCATGACAAACACATGTATTTCGAAAGACACAAAGTTGGCTGAACAAAACTTTATCGCTCTAAAAAAGTTCCTGCAACAAATTTTATTCTTAGTTTTTTTTCTGTGAGAAGTCGACTATACTACATTACTACAACCAAGTAGGGGAAACCACCCTACAGTAGATAGGGAAAAAATCAACAGCATTTAACTGCATCAGTTTCCAAAAATAAAGAAAGATGATCATTGTTAAATAAAGCTTATATAATCAATTAAGTATTCTTATAGAAAAAAATATCACGAAATTAATTAATTAGCCGTATTAAACATTTTTATTAGACCAGGTCAAGGGTACGATTTTGACACCTTTGTCCATCAATAGATAATCGTTTCTGGTATTGCTCCTGGGCAAGTTAGAATACTCAATTCTGGATAATTATAATTTATCATTAGTATACTTACAATTAAAATCAATTTATTGAGTAAAAAATAGTTGAAACTACGATTATTTTACAAAAAACACAAAAGTTTAAATTATTGACATTTTTTTATCTCTGATATTTCGTAAGGTTGGTGCGATTGGTACAAGATGTTTAATCTTCATACAATTTAACCTTACTTGCGATGACAGAAAAGTGCAGCTTTTTTACGTACCTTAATCCAAAAAAATTATATCTTTTCCGTAAGGCTCCTTGAAACACAATTAAAATTTATGAGCTTTTTAATAAATAATAATTTACACTATTTTCTTAGTTTATCATTTGAAATAATTTGAATTTAAAAACTTCACAAATCAAAATAAACAAACAAACACAACCTTTAATTTAAAACAACTGCGAGACAGTCGCAGAGCTGCCAATTTTGACAGAGACATTTCTAGTAATTTTCCGATTATCTACTGTTGGTTATCTACTGTTGGAAGAAGTAATATCCAATAAAATGTCCTTAAATATTTATAAATATTGAAGAAAAAACACTTTCTATTTATAAATATTGTTCATTAAACTTCAAGCTTTGATTCTAATGTATAAACATGTCATGGAAATGTTTCATTAAGTTAAAAAGTATGAATAAAGAAGAGGTGAAAATTTTTTTTTCGGCTTAAAAATAAATTTTTTGCTCTCACACATTAATTAATTATAAAATGTCAATGAAAGTTCGTCAGAAGATATAGTATCCTTGCTGAAACGTTATACTTACAAAAGTAATGAACATTTGTAGTCAGTTTTCCAGTTAATTAAGATTATCTACTGTAAATCATTATCTACTGTAGGGTGGTTTCCCCTAGTCGATTCCTACTATACCACAATGTTGCGCAACATGAAGGTTACCCCTTTTCATGTGAAGGATTTCAGTTCCAATTCATGACTGTACTTCGTCAGTGGTTTCCATTAATTAATAATAATTTTAATTACAATAATAGTTTTAATTAATTCATAATTTTCATTATTATTTATCAAATTCTTATTATCACAGTTCTCGATTTATGTTACGAGATTTATGATATTTGAAAAAATTTAGTTGAAATGTACGCATTGAACGTACGAAAACGGGCGCGAAGCGCGAGAGCGTACCTGCACGCAAGAGGCACGCTCAAACTCAGCGCACGGAAGGCATATTTTTCATTCAGGATTTTGTTTAATTTTAATAAAGACATTTAAGAGTGTTTTGTCTAAATTGTTAGCTCGCTAGATTCTCGGCTTTTTTAATTTCCAAGAATTTCGCAGTTGAACTTGAATTTTGGAAGTTAAAGAAGAATTTAAATTTTGACTTTTTTTCGTCCAAAAATGTAGAAACTCCTAACAAATCGAATGGGAAATACCATTTCTCCCTAGGATTCGGACCTTCTTTCAGAATTTGACTAAAAAGGACAATTTTGACATTATAATATAGTCTATTTCAAATTATTTCATTTTATTTTTGAAATACAATAATATTATTATTTATCTTCAACTTTATATCTTACAGTGTGTAAAAGATGGCAAAAGTTGAGTCAAAAATCGTGGAATAATTTCAAATCCTTCGATTTCTCAGCCAAAACTTGGGGCCTAGACGAAAACGGGTCAGTCGATCGACTATCGATTAGAAGCATCGATTTTGATAAACTCATAAGACTCTCTGGAAGGAACTTCATCAGGATTATTATAGATGTAAAGAAATTTAGTAAAATTTGCAACTTGCTTCCCAACATTCGGGAACTGCAATTGTTTCAAGATCACCGTGACACACGAAGTGAAGTTGAGACATATTACCCAGTAATTCTTCCGTGGTTAATATCACACGGTAAAAACATCACACTTTTTCATCTGAGATCGGCAACTATTTTTTGCAAGGAAGAGGATTTTGCCAGAGTCTTAAGGGAAATGAAACAGCTGAAAACCTTATATTTACATGACATTTTGAAAGACTGGAGTGGTACCTGTCTACTTGAATTACCATTCGAGGTAATTCAGGAGATGTTTTTAATAAAAATAATGAAGGATTCTGATCAAAATATATTGCCCATGGTTAGTATCATCTCTCATTCAAAAAAAATTATCTCTGTCGTCCTTCGAGCCGGTTCTTCGTGAAGTGCAATTGAAATTTCCTTATTTCAGATGCTTAAAAAATGCAAAAAGCTCCAGACATTTTGCCTCGTAGACTGTAAAATAGATTGAATATTGGAAGCCTTATCTTCACAGGCTGACACTTTAAAGAATTTGAAATTGAGTTTTACTTATACTAATCATTCATCTATATTATTGTCAACAATGCCTGCTTTCATACATCTTGAAAAATTGGATTTCAAATGTTCCTACTTCATTACCGATTCTTTTCTAGAAGTAGTCAGCAAACATTGCAAGAGACTGACATACTTGAACCTAGGGGGTGAGTAAATAATAAGGCCATCAACATCAATTTCTGCCTTTTTAACACTCTTATTATAGAAATCACAAATATTGATTTTGAATTGAATTGGTATTTTCAGATTGTAATAAGATAACGAATGCTGGAATCTCCAGTATATGTAATTTAGACAAGCTGACTTATTTGAATTTATTTAGTGAGTGAATAATGAGATGATCAATATTAATTTCTACCTTTTTAATATTCTTATTCTTTGTTATTAGTCACCATATTCATTTTGAATTAAATTGGTATTTTCAGATTGTGATAAAGTAACGGATGCTGGAATCTCCAATGTATGTAATTTAGAGAAGCTGACTTATTTAAATATAGGTGGATTGCCAAAAATAAGAAACCCACCACTGGAGAAATTGACGAATTTGGTTGTATTAGATTTACATGGGACCGGAGATATACAAGAGGAATTGATATGCTGCGTTTTGAGAAACGCAACTCAACTCCGGGCACTCAGTCTTATCGGAAACACATTCTTTCCTAACGAACTAGTGAAAAATGCTGCTGAGGCGGCAAAAATGCGTAACTCTAGTGACAAACTTGATTTGTATGTCAACGCTATTTTCTTCAATCTGAAAGTTGTTAGTCGAATATCGCCTTTTGTGAATATATATCAATTCAATCATCTGCCACTTGCTAAATATGGTGTTGTGGATCCATTTTGCGAAAGATACGCCGTAGAAGTTTGCATAAATAATTGAAAATTGCACGAAGATTGTTTACATTCATAAAGAAATCCACGCGCAATTCAAAATTACTTTAAAGTTATCAAATTATTTAATAAGTAATTCTTCGGTATTCTATTTTGCATATAATTCTGAATATATCAAAGAATATTGATAAATATTTCTGTTTGCTTGATTTATTTGTTAATGTATGTCTGCATGATACTGCTTGTCGAATGCCTAGTCAGAAGAAAATGTTTTCTTCAGAGTGAATGGGTAATTCAAGAAAAGTATATTATATGCGATGAAGTATGGCCATTAATACAGGAAAAATTATGGAGACTATATTTTATGTTTTTTACATTATTATTGCACGTTTCCAATATTAATGAACGTATCTAATTTATTTCCTACATTTAATACTTCATCTAATATCCATGTTTAAAAAGTTTTTCTTCCTAGAAACAAAAATGTAGAAAGAATGACTTGACTTTTAAAAAAAATGTTCATTGTTTAGATTGAGGAACTTTATAATTCTAGTGATTAGCTGAGTTGGATATTTCATGATGTGGGCAATTTTATTTTAGGAATTCAAATTATCGGGAATTTCTAAATTCAGTAATATCAAGAACTGTCCAGAATTTCATAATGCAGGCATTTTTCTTTCCCAATTCGTGAATTTTCACTTATCGGTAATTTTTTCGTTTTTAGAATAATTAAATTTCTAAGTTTCCTAGTTCTCAAATTCTCCAACTTTGAACCTTGAAAATAACAGTGGTTTTTATTCGAAAGTCATTTCATTTATTTTTATTTGTTAACCCATTGAATAATGTAAAATTAATGATATGTTATATTATTTTCCTTCACTTTTTGATCATTGTTTTAAGTTTTTTCGTGAATTTCGCTTCTAAAATGAAATCATCAAAAGCTGGGAGTTTTTGCATTATTACTTATAAGGTTTTTCAATTGTTTTATTTAGTTATTTTAACAGTTTGGAATTGAAAGACTTTTTAAATATATGTTTTAATTCCAAATTAAAATTATGTTTTTAGATCTTGTTTTTATTTATTATGTGCTAAGAATACATGAAACTGAAAAAATGTTGAAGAGAGTATTTTCAAGTGAAAAGTACGCCTGACATGATACTATTAATGAACTAAAAAATATAGCTTTATAAAATGAAATTCAATACATCATATCAAAAATTATATCCAGTTATTTTCTTAAGCAGCATCCTATTACTACGACTAACAGATTGTACTATAAATTTGAAAATCATGAGCAACGGAATTAAAATCTTCTGTAAATAGTTAGCAAACATACGAATAATAAATT
>CAKNXH010047621.1:0-11115 GCA_932178445.1 Andricus quercusramuli
GTGGAACTGCCTACTTTCCGCACTTGTAGCACAATATACTATTTTGGAGTTGTCACACTATTTTTCTTAACGTGCGACCTCTGTAATTATTGCAGTATCTTTTATCTCCCTCTTTTTTTATATTGGTACGGTAATCGCATTTCTACAATCGTCTGGAACTCCTCCCGGACACCTTTGCTGTTTCTCATGCCCAGAAACTCTAAACTTTTACTTTCCTACGTCTCTTTAAATAATAGTTTGATGGTTCTTCCAAAGTCGTTTCGCATTTTCTTCTCTTCTTCTGTTCTAGACTAGAAGGATATGATCAGTATTGCATTCGGAACCCCTCATGACTCTTGTATCTCTTACTATTTCTCTTAGTCTCTCATCAGGAATAATAGAGTCAATTATACTGTGGTTATTTTCTGTACACCGGGTGTACGTGTGGGTCATTTTATTTTGAAAGCAAGTATTTGTAATAAATAGGCCCTTTTTTGAGTATAAGCTAACTAATTTTCCCCGTGGTGATTTTTTCTTATTGGATCCCCAGTCTTACCTAGCACCCTTTCTTTATCTGTATCCTGCCGTTGGACGCCGACCCATCGGTCGCAACCCTTTTTCTTCGTCTCAAGCACCAATAAAATAACTAGTTTCCTTACTTGCATAGATTCTTGTAGTTTCCTTACCTTAAGATCATTCACTCTTATAGCATTCCAAACACCAAGTATCCATTCATCGCCTGAAACATGACCTTTACGTTTACCGTGTGTATGCATTTCGTTAATCAAAGTTTCAGTAACTTCTGTTACTGGGGGGGGGGGCCCGAGGACAGATAATGTAAGCCGAGAGTCTAAATTGGTTGGTGTTTCATGCTGAGAAGGTCACCAGCCTTCAGCAGCATTGTAGCGTTTAAGAATCTTGCAATAGAGCGTCAAGGGAATCGTCATCAGTTTATTTTTTGAATTTTCAACCACTATGAAGTTCCTTTGGATATAAATTTCCCCCACGCAGTGAACTGAATTCTTTTTAAAACTTCGTAGTTTATTTGTTCGCGCTGTTGACTAGTTTTAAAATGCTGACATGGAGAATTCGAAGCGGTCAAGTTTCATGTTTCTTTCGTCTTTTTTTGTTTTCCTCTTTGAGTTGACGGTTGTTTCAACTTTGAAATCTGTTAAATTTCTCTCAGGAAAATTTCAAAATATATCGTCCATGATTTTTTTAATCTGTTGAAAATACTTCAAAAGTACTTAAAAACAGTCAAATTCTTCAAAATTCTTCGACATACTTCCATATCATGAAAATAGATTGAAAACTTATTCGAATCATTATAAATTGTCTAAAATCTTGAAAAATGGTTTCAAATTCATGGACATACTTTGGAGTATTTAAAATTCTTTGATATATTGTGAAATTTCGTAATATAAACATTTGTCTTTTTTGAAACGTTCGTTTACCATTAATCACGTGGTTCTTTTCTTGCTTTGTTTTTCCGATCCTGTTGAATCGAATGCCTAGAGTAATACAAAATCGTAGTGTCACATTTTTTATCAATCGTGCAGCTTATCAAAATTGCAGTTCTCAATTCTATTTCAATTAATATTATTTGGATTTTGTTTCCAGTTTCTCATTTAAATAATACATCTTCATTCTTGCTTTCATGAAATTTATCTTATAATATATTTATTTTCATACATCGTATTCTATCTTATATCAATCTTTAATATTATATTTTATTTTTATGGTAATTTTCATTTGATTTATTTTTTTTCAGCTTTGTAATACGCTTTTTTCTTATTCACATTTTTTTTTCAATTCACTGATGATGATTCTCTTGACGCGCTATTGCAAGATTCTTAAAAACATTTTAAGAACATGGATTTTTCTCTGAAAAACGTATAATTGGTTCACAAGAATTCTAAATTTCACAATATATTAAAGAACTGTAAATACTCCAAAGTATTTGCAAGGATTTGAAAATTTTTTTCAAGATTTTAGACTATTTATAATGATTTGAAAAAATGTTCAATTTATTTTCAGAATATGGAAGTATTTCGAAGAATTTTGAAGAATTGGACTGTTTGGGAGTATTTTGAAAAGGATTTTGAACAGATGAAAAAAATCTAGAAGAGATATTTCGGAATTTTGCTCAGAGTATTTTAACAGATTTCAAAGTTGAAATAACCGTCAACTCTAAGGGACAAAAAACAGAAGAAAGAAACATGCAACTTGGCAGCTCCGAATTGTGCATGTGAGCATTTTAAAACTATTCAATAGCTCGCCCTTACAGAATAAGGTCCTATCACCTCCCAATCTCGAAACGAATAAACTAAAAATTTCTCAAAAAGAATTCATTCTACCGCGGCTAATGTAATAATGAAGCGCGAGGGTAGGGTGAATTGATATCCAAAGAAACTCGAGAGTGGTGAACCCATGAACGGATAACGGTACAGTATGGTACCAGCTTAAACATCGAAAAGGAGTTGAAAATCCGCGACAGAAAAAAAAATGTTGCCGCTGATGGGTTGAAAATTCGTAGAATAAGCTGAAGACGATTCCCTTGACGCGCTATTACAAGATTTCTAAAAGCATTCTAAATACATGGATTTATTTCTAAAAATACCTATAATTTTTCAATTCAGTTATTTTAATCATTTTACTTCTAATCTTCCAAGCAAAAACAAAATTATCTCTCTCTTAAAAAAGTTAAACAACCACCGCAGGGTACCACTAAGAGCATCTGCCATCTAAAAAAAAAATGTCAATGGCCCCCCGTAGAACCACGGTAAAATACACCTATGGCCACGTCTCACATCCGTGAGATGGGTGGTCTCAGGGCACGACGAAATCACAACGACAGGCCGGCGAAACCCTCTTGTGACTTGAGGACACGAAGCGACCCAAGGATGACAGCTTTCTGCATCCATCTCGCAAGTGCCTTGGCATACTTTTGGCACGCTGGTATGGCTTAAAGATTACGAACCAGTGATAATTTCGCACCTCCGAGAGCACCTGTCACAAGGACAATTACTCGTACCGAATATTTTGGGTACAGTCGTTGCAGCTCCCTTTTAAGGTCTTGATACCTCTCCTGTTTTTCTTTCTCCTTTGCAGTGATGCAGGGTCGCGACCAACACCGTAGGAGCGACAAAGGTGGTAATAAAGTACTCTTAGGGCCGCATTATGTCTATAGATATACGTTGTTCCTCCGTGGGTCGGACACCCCGATAGTATGTGTTCTAGGTACTCAGCGTGTGCATGATACGCTCTGCACCTATCACTGGGAACTTCTTGACATAAAATGCGGGCGCGATATGCTAAGGTGAAGATTACACCGTCCTGGCATGCGAAAATAAAGCCCTCTGTACCTGAATTAGGCCCTGATGATTTGAGGAAAGCAAAAGTTTGCTCCTTCGGCAAGGACTGTTTTTCTACATTTCTGTGAAAGTTTCCGTGCATATGCTTGTTGAGTAGCTCTTGGTGAAATTTTACTACTTTTGCTTTCTTTACTTCGGCTTTTAGACGTGAAGCATCTAGCTGAAGTTACAAGTCCACTTCTGATGTTAAAATTCAGGCCAAGGGTCTCGGCAGCTTGCTCCGCGGCTTTGTAAAGGAACGCTCCTTCGCCAATCATCTCGTGGTTTCTGACTATCTTTAGGAGAGGATCTCTGCCATTCGCAACGATGTAAGCAGTACTTAAAACATTTCGGTTATGAAGACACTGGAGATTCAGAAGTCTGCATCCGCCTTGACGGCGTGAAATGTATAATCGCGTAACTGACTAATTGATAAGCAAGCTTTTATGCATATGCATGATCTTACGCGTGGTGACATCAAGGGCCAAATCTATCGAAGAAGATGCTTTATCTGCTTCGGAGAGAATCCTTCACTGATATTGCATCCTGAATGCGGCTTTGAGGAACGCTCAGGTATGTATAGGTCTCCCCAGTGTTAAGATGTCCAATAACACTTATATCCACAAGCTCAGGGTCCTTGGGAATGCCAGTTATCTTTCCTTCCTTCAAATGAATTTTGGCACACTTGTCCAAACCAAGGTCCATCCCAATCTCTCCTGTGTAGTTTTTGACGATATTTATAGCAGTATGAAGTTTGCTTTCACCAGCAGCATAGATCTTCAGGTCATCCATATAAAATAGATGAGTGACCTTATGCTCACGCTGATTAGTGTCGCCACAGAGGTATCCAGGAGAATTTCGTAGTGCGAGAGATAGAGGCAGAAGTGTGATGCAAAAAAGAAAGGGCTCATACTATCCCCGTGAAAGGCACCCCTCTGGAAGGTGACGTTGTTCGTCGTCAGACGATAATTCCTAGATGAGATGGTAAATCTAGTTTTCCAAAGAGGCATCAATCTCTCTATGCATCTCACTACGTGTGGATGTACCTTCAAGCTTTCCAACAGACAGATGATAAGTCTATGAGAGGTTGAATCGAAAGCTTTCCGGTAGTCAATCCAGGCCATTGACAGGACGCGATGATGGACTGTAGCGTCTTTACAGACACACCTGTCAATAAGCAGGTTTCTCGACAGCCTGCTACACCTTCTTTCGAGCCACGATGTTCGTACATCTCTCGCCATACAGGCTTAATTCGTCGAACAATCCTGTTGTTAAGGACAGCTGTAAAGATCTTATACAGTGTGTTCAAAAGAGTTATTGGCCTGTAATTCTCTGGTTTGGACAAGTTGCCTTTTTTCGGTAGGAGTATAGTGCGTCCTAACACAAGCCACTGCGGAATGGGCGTCTCCGACTTTAAATATGAGGTGAATATGCGGGCCAAATGTTACCGTATAGAAGTAAACTTCTTCCACCAAAAGTACTTGATACAATCTGGTCCAGCACCGGAAAAGTTCTTCGTGCCTCCAAGTGCTTTTTTCATCTCTTCGGCAGTGACTGATGGGCACTCCTCCTCAGTTTTTATGAGGCCGTCCACCTCTCTCCAAAAAGTCTCTACCTCCTTGGGCTCGGGTGGATTTTTTAAATCTCTCCCTCTTCTGTATCCTCTTCCTTGCGTCAGATAACATCCTTGTTTTGACAACAATATGCTGCTTGATTGTTAGCAGCTTTGACTTGTTTAGTGTGTGATTCAAGGTCCTTAGTTCTTGGTCGAACTTTTGAACCCTTTCCGTGAACGGTCTACCAGATGTTATGTAGTCAATCACACACTGAACACGGGACGCATTCTGTCTTGCCCATAAAATTTTCTTGTTCAGTTGATGCAAGCGTCTTCTTCTCTTTTGATCCATCGACGGTTTCAGCCTTCGATTTGAATCAGCCAAAGCTGTCGCAGCACCATAAACTGAGCAATTGATGGTCCAGTGGTCGGACTCTTGCGAGATATCTCCATGAAGGGAGGCATCCATTTCAGCCAGATCTTGGGGCTTAAGAGGAACTTGAATGTTGATGTTCCTCCTTGTGCTGAAATTGCGATCATCTTCCAGAAGGTGCCTGCTTTCTGCGGTTGGTCTTAATGTCGTTTCATCTTCGTCTGCAGCTTGTTCAAGCAGCGGTCGAGGAAGCGCTCCGCGTACATATCCATTTTTCCGGAGGTAGTCGGCTTGATTTCGCAAAAACTGATGCGGAACGTGCTGAAGCTCTGGGTGTTTCTGGCACCACAGAGTATGCATACGCGCCATAAAGCCTCCGCGAACAGGGATAATACTGGCATCGTAGCAGTCTAGCACGTCATTCTCAAGTTGATCCGTCCACTGAATGTGGGCGTTTCGCAGGTTCGTCGTCGTGTTTTCATCTAAATTATTTTCAGCACACCGAACTCTAGGATGATCGGCATTGTTTGCCGATCCATTGTCGGGTGCTCTGCGCGTTCGATCGTTTTGAACCGCATCTACATCATTTTGGTGGTTTGTTGGTTTCATTGTTGTTCCCACGAGCAGCTAGGGAAAGGGTTCGTCCATCCTTGTAGAGCCCCGCGTGCAAGGATAAGGCTGATACTCTGAGAGGTCGCCGGTATCCCAGAGTCACCGTTAAAGACACCTCACTCAGGTGACATGATATTCAGCAGAAACCCTTGGTACGGGGACCCTCTATCCGCAACCCGAGGACGCGTTCTGTATATATGTATATATATATATATATATATATATATTTATATATATATATTTTGATTCCTTAGGAATCGAACTGTAGAACCGCATTGAATCTGGGACCTCTCAGAGTATGCAGCCTTATCCCTGCATGCGGGGGTCTACAAAGATGAACGAACTCTTTTCCCTAGCTGCTCGTGGAAACAGCAAGGCTAACACGAAACGTGGTTGTCGTGAGTGTGGTTCGAAACAGTCGAACGCGCTGGGCTCCTGACAATGGGTCGGACAACAATGCCGACTATCCTAGAGTTGGGGGAGACAATCGAGACGGAGTCAGTGCGTTGGATCGGCAGAATCTCATTACTTTTAATTGGGCGAATCGACTCAGGGAGTACCCGCTGAAGTGCTATGATGTCAGTATGGCCCGTGAACGAAAAGGTTACATGGCGCCTAGTCAACCGCAACCAGAACAAGCTAGCAACAGAGAAAGAGAGGCGAAACTGAGACCTACCACGAGCAGGCATCCAATAGAGGAAAAGCGATGCTCTGCAATTTTATTGCTATTTCACGGGGAGCTCTAAAAGTGTTATATTACCATCTTAGGCACTTCTATGGTGTTGGTCTATTGCTTGTCTTGTCATATGGCCAGGGCGAACTCGAGTCTGTTGTGGAGAATGATTAGTGTGAGATCTACTGGAATTTCTCAGTCTCCACTACTCAACGTATCAGTGCTACGAAGCCTGATATTGTCCTCAAGATCTGTACTGCACATTCATTGGGCGCCGGCATCACCAGCACCGAAGGTGTCAGTGATGCTAGGCCTTTTATAGTGTCGCTGGAATCAAATGAGAGGCCAAGCTCCTCTGCGGCTCTATCTGCGGCACGGTATGGAAACGCCGCAGCATTGAGGAATTCATGTTAATGTACGAGTCGCATTAGAGAATCTGTGCTATTAAGAACTGAGCAGGCTGTAGCCAGGACCGTTCTTCGATGAAGACACTCTCAGCTTATGAAGCATCTACCCCCTTTATGTCGAGGGATGTGTATTCGAGGTACGGAAGATCTTGGAAAATGACTTCGCTGGATTTTCATCATCTTTCGTGTGCTTCGGTCAAGTTGCTTCGACTCAGCAACGTTCCATTTTACTGCATATTGGTTTCCTGGATCTCATTCCTTCCAGATAATTTGGAAGCCCAAATTTTTCGGAGAATTTGGCGATACCTTTTTGCGAGGGCCGTTTTAGCGATAAGATCTCTTGGTGCGACCTTCTCCATTTGAGGATACTTTGCACCAAATTTCGTTTCAAAATTGTATCCTCTTTCCGGTGAGGTTTTAAACTTCACCCTTTTATAATAGAGACGCACCAATTCCGCATTCATTGTGGTATACCACTTGATGCTCTCCCACAGTTTTACTGTTGAGGTGTCTGGCTGCAAATAGCTAACGCTAACCAAAGCATCCTCAGCAGGCACAGTTGATGTTTCACTGTTCACCGTATGGCGCAAATGTTCTTGCTAGCCAGCTCTTTGATTAGTGAGATCTGCCAGACCATCTCGCAGCTCAACATCACCATTGTCCCGCATTGTGTGTCCCTCAGCGGTGGCTCCAGGGGCACCCCGACTATTCTCGGGAATGGACAAGTGTTACAATATTTTCAAAAGACTCTGCATTATTAGTTATTGGTTTTCGTGTTCCTCTATGTCACATTCTTCTCCGTTCGCTGCCTGTCTGTCAGGGAAACCCTGTCAGTAGCCCGCTACGACAACGTTATTATTATTATATTAGAAGCGGTAGTCTCCGAAAGCTACGGTTACTGTTCCTCAAAGCAACCAATCCTGACGCAACTGGAACGTGTACGTCATCCACTCCTTCTCCTTTTATCTCAGAAGGTAAGCAAGAGCGGGAAATTTGCGCGAGAGACTTCGTACAACACTGTTCCTTGGAGTCCGGTCTCTAGCCGCGGATGACTTTACGCAGCAGACGGCACAGTTGGAGATAACATTTTTACCTCTGGATAGTTTTTTAGAGCTACCAATCTTTGTAGAATATGATGTGGAAAAGTGTTTACGGACCAGATGAAGTGATCCTAGAAGAAGCCCACATTTTTCTGAGAATTCGACGATCCAGTTCAAAGCTCATGGCAATCACTTTAGAGTCCTCATTTACCGCCTCCACAAATATGTTAAGGTCCTCTTCGAGGAAGCAAAGAGTTTATGGTCGTCCATGTGTAAAAGGTTGTTGACCTTATATTCTCTTCTGATCTGCTGCCCACATAGGTATTCAGAGGTTTTGCCTCGGAGCACAATAGATCGAGGCAAGAGGGAGATGCAGAAAAGTATCGGACTTAGGGAGTCTCCTTGGAAGACCCCTTTCTTATATGTGATATTGCTGGTAGTCACTTGTCTTTTGTCAAGTGTTATGACAACTCTTGTCCGCCACAAAAGCATAGGCTCTTTTATGCATCTCACTATTTTTGGATGCACCTTCAGACACTGTGGGAGCTTGATAAGTAGCTCATATTTCGTGTTTACAAATGCCTAACGGTATTCAATCCAAGCCATTGACAGGTTGCGTCTATACCTGATCGGGCCCTGTGTAATACACCTGTCAATTAGCACGCTCTCCCTGCAACCAGCCATCTCCCTCTTGGATCCAAGTTGTTCAACTATTGCACTCCATATCAGCTCGATGTACTTCAATATCCTCTCTTTGAGGATTCCCGTGAATAGCTTGTAGCTCGTGTTTGAACAACCTATCAGATATAACGTGGTTCATTCCCACCTAAAACCCGTTATTTTCCAAAAGAACTATTCATTTTAGCATTATTAGGCTTTAAAAGAATCAATCTTCATCGACAGGTATTCAAAAATAAAAGAAACACCGCCTCAATACGAAGTAAAACAAATAGGACCGGCTTGGCTCCAAAATCGGAAGAGTAGCGAAGGCGAAAACCTGCAAATCCTATACGAGGTAGAAGAATGTTGATCAAACTACCTTGAGACAAGTGTACAGCCTATCGTCAGAACAAGCAGGAGAAGACTCCGGCAAATTGTATCTCGCGATCACAAAAGAAAATACTACAAAACCAAGTACTCTAAACCGGACGACCGAAATTTTATCAACAGCTAAAACCAGGCTTCGTGTCAGTCCACCAAGGGGAAAATTTGAAGATTATAAACTTTTACAAACCACAGAATAACTCGGTCATCTTACCTCTCATAAAACCACGGCGTTAATGTGATTTTATTTCAAATCTCAGTATTTCAAATATCCAATAGTCCTAAAATAGTAGAGGCATAGGCCGTACATACAAGCTTTTTGACAGATAGACACAGCTCGACGGTCTGACTGAGAGTAAGTAATAGTCTTGATGCTCTCGACCGTCAAGCTCAGACCACGCAAGGGAAGGTTGCGCTGACGGCCCACTGGGCGCTTCTGCTGGGCGCTTCTGCGTCGCGTTGACCAAACCGGTTCGCGCCTTTAGGGAGTTTTACCCTCAGTATTCACGCGCTCGCTGATAGGGAGCGGGAACTTCCGTCCGCCCTTTTCTGCGCCTATCGGCTGCCAGAGCTTGCTGGCTATTTTGACCAATGGACTGTGCTGAAACCACCATGTTGGATGTTAGCAGTGGCGGGAATTTTGAAGGCGGGAGTCACATATGCGCTTCAACCCCGCTGTACAATAACAAATTATTGTGCTCACGACTACCTAAGGACATGCTGGCACACCCAACCCATTTTCCGTCGTCCTTCAAAATAACGGCTACATGCTTTCAGGTGCATTTTGAGAAATAAACTTTCCTTGAAAACTCCCTCCGTGCATCTCGTCAATTTTCGATAAAACATCAAAAGAAAACCCCAGAAGATTGAATAATAGGAAAGAATGCTTCACTCGTCCCGAAAGGATTTGAGCTTTTTGATTATTGAATTTTACCATAAACAATATTATATAAACAATAAAGCCAGAAACTGGTTTGAAACCGACAATAAAAGCGATGTCTTAACCTACTTCTGGTCAGTCCTTGTATTTTTGTTTTGACGGGCATTAGCAAAAAGAAGAGGAGCTGCTTACAAATAAGAGCAACAGAAAACAGTATGACAACTGCAGTATGACAACTGCAACATTGCCACTCCTTCGCCCCTAGCGAAGGCGCAGGGGATCCATATCCCGGTAAAAGGTTGCCCCAGACGTAAGACGGCCTCTTGTCTTTTGGCATTTTTGACTCGAAATGTAAAATTATCTATGTACAGTGATCTATGTACACTGTTTTCGTTCGATTGAACCAAAATGTAGTAAAATTACTATATTGGAGCCTCGAAAAATTGAGGTTTCAATTTTTAAATACTTTAAAGGACACTATTTAAATCATATTATTTATAAATTTTTAAGTTTTAAACAATAAATAAACAACTAAATTTGGTTCACACCAAAAACATGTTGTTTCTCTTATTAAAATAACCAAAAATAGAAATGTCTTGGATGATTTACTACAGGTTATGTATTACCTTGAAGAAGGCCTGCAACAAGGTCGAAACGTACGTTGGTTTCATCAAATTGACGAATAAAGATTGATTCATGACAACTGAATCCACTATTATTTTTACTGGACCGTATGACCAAAATAATTTATTCTTAGATGAATTGACTTCATTATCGAAATGTAAAAAATGACTTCATCCCATAGCGGACTAGATCAAAATCGATGAAGATCACAGAATGCTTGGCATCGCAAGAGATGGGTGCCCTTCATTAAATGCCATACAGATCCATACAGAATTTCTGTATGTGTCTGTATGTCCCTGTTGGTTCCTGATGGTAGTGGCATATTGGAAAATTTTGCTGGTTTCTGTATGGATTTCCAAAAAAAGTTCCTAACGCTGTATGTATCTACATGCAATCTCCAAACATGAATTGGCAGACATTCACATAATGTAATCTATATGGAACTCCAAGCAAAACGTTTTCTGGTTTCTGTATGAATTTTCAAACAAGATTTTTCAAAAAGCGCGCTAAGTCCCTCCGGGTTCATGGATCTGTATGGAATTCCAAATAAAATTTGTTCTAGTATCTGTATGGTT
>CAKNXH010047625.1:0-12613 GCA_932178445.1 Andricus quercusramuli
CCTTATGACAAACTTTTAACTATATATATATACAGGGTGTTTTTTTTTAACTTGAGACAACGAAATATCTCAAAAAATACGCATCCTACGGACAAAATGTCTGGAATAAAAACTTTTTATTTTCTAGGGGGAAAAAAGATTTGTTAAAATTTACCCCACTCCCACAGGAGGCAGGGGTGGGGGTAACTTTGTAATTTCAAATGGCAACCCCAATTTTTCATCACAGAATCAGATTCTCCTTTACGAAATACGTAAGTTTTATTCGGAAAATTTGTTTCGATTCGCGATAGATGGCGCTGCAATTGCGAAAAATGAAATTGTTGACACCTTTTTTAGCTCTACCTAGGAATAACGACGCGGACGTAGTAGTTGTCTATTCCCTTCGGGGTGCTTAATTTCGGTGAGTCCCCTTGCCTCTCACCACAGGGATGCTTGATTTCGATTAATTATTTTACAATAACTGCTCAAAATGGTGTCCTCGCACTTCGATGCACTTGTTAATCCGAGCTTTGAAAGATTCCACACAACTGCGAATTTTGTCTGGTGATATTTGTGCACAAGCAGACTTCTTGATACACGCGATTCTTTAGATAACCCCACAAATAGGAATCCGGCGCCGTAAGATCTGGCGATCTGGCAGGCCAATTTACTGGACCTCCTCTACCGATCCATCGTCCATTGAATTCGCGATTGAGTACTTCCCTCGTGATTGCCACATACTGTGCTGGACAACAGTCATGTTGAAACCACATGTTGTGTCGCACTTCCAAGCTTAGGTCTTCCAGCAATATTGGAAGTTGATTTTCTAAAAAGTCACGACATTTTTCACCGTTCAAATTTCCATCAATAAAATACGGGCCGATAAGTTGATCTCCAATTATTCCACACGAAACGTTCACGGACCATGGACGCTGATGCTCAAATTCACGCAACCAATGTGGATTTTCTACAATCCAATAATGCATGTTGTGCCGATTAACGTTACCATGGTTTGTGAAAGACGACTCGTCTGTGAAGAGTACTAGAAAAAAGAAATTCGGGTTTCCTTGTATCTGCTGAACCGCCCATTGACAAAATGTCACTCGGTTCTGAAAATCATTTCCATGAAGTTCTTGATGCAGTGAAATGTGATACGGATGATAATTATTACGTTTTAATACCTTCCAAACACTGGATAGAGACATTCCGGAATCGCGGCTTAGTTGTCGAGTACTAACATGAGGGTCATGAGTGACTGTAGCTAAAATTGCAATTTCATTATCAACTCCAGTAACTGTTACTTGACGCTTCCTTTTTTTCGGTTGTACACTTCCGTCAGTGATGAAGTTTCGGACAACCCGGTAAAAAGAAGCGCGTGAAGGAACACTTTCTGGAAAGCGTTGAGCATAAAGCGTGAGAGCATCATTGATATTCCTGCCACTTTCTCCATAAATGAGAATCATTTCAATCTTCTCTTGCTGAGATAGAATTTCCATTGTAAAAGTAATGAAGTAAGGTAATGAGGAAATACAACGACACCCAAACCAACTCAAACGAACGTGACCAACAACAATAACCCAAACGAAAGCAACCAACACACCCAAATCAAATGAACACAATCAACCTTCCTAATGAATAAACGTTAAGCACGGACAGACGCGGTTATCGCTCGGCCGCAATGACGTCGAGGACTGTAGACAGTGGAGACTCGATGATATGTAACGTCTACATCCAAAATCGACTGTCGTCAACCAACTGCATTCGGGAATGGTTTTCGACAGTTTTATCACTTTTACTGTCCCGTTGCCAAAAGTTCAAGCACCCCGATGGATGGTGAGAGGCAAGGGGACTCACCGAAATTAAGCACCCCGAAGGGAATAGACAACTACTACGTCCGCGTCGTTATTCCTAGGTAGAGCTAAAAGTAGTGTCAACAATTTCATTTTTCGCAATTGCAGCGCCATCTATCGCGAATCGAAACAAATTTTCCGAATAAAACTTACGTATTTCGTAAAGGAGAATCTGAATCTGTGATGAAAAATTGGGGTTGCCATTTGAAATTACAAAGTTACCCCCACCCCTACCTCCTGTGGGGGTGGGGGTGAAGTAAATTTTAACAAATCTTTTTTCCCCCTCGAAAATAAAAAGTTTTTATTCCAGACATTTTTTCCGTAGGATGCGTATTTTTTGAGATATTTCGTTGTCTCAAGTTAAAAAAAAACACCCTGTATATATATATAGTTAAAAGTTTGTCATAAGGACAACCGCAGGATTTCGCCGGGAGCGGTTGCTAATCTGAAAAATTGCACCCCCTCCCAGCGAAATCGCGGCAAAATTTCAGCCATAACCACGTCTCACGGCCGTGAGATAGGCGGTTACAGTCTGCGATGAATTCAATACGATGATCCGGCCAAAGTCTCGTGCACCCTGAGGACACGAAGCGACCCAAGGACAACCGCCTTCTGCATTCTCCCCGCAAGTGTCTCAGCATTTTGTTGACACACAGAGCTGCTTTTCAGACTATTAACCAGTGAAACTGTGGCGCCTCCAAGAGCGCCGATGATTAGGACGATTAGCTTAACAGAATATTCGGGGTATAACCGTCGCAACTCCCTTATAAGATCTTTATACCTCTCTTTCTTTTCTTTCTCCTTGGCTATGACGTTTTTGTCAGCTGGTGTCGAAAATTCGATAACGAACATGGTTCGCTTCTTGAAGTCAAGGAGAACTATGTCAGGCCTCGAGTGCGCAACAGAAACATTTTGCGAGAATATGAAGTTCCAGTATATACGGCACCTCTCATTTTCGACAGTTGAATTTATTTCCCTAGGAGCGTTTAGCGGAGCGGTATTTGGGCTAATGCTGTAAGAGTGACAGAGATGGCAATAAAGCACTCTTAGTGCCGCATTGTGCCTTTGGATGTAGGTCGTTCCCGCATGAGTTGGACAACTAGATAGTATGTGTCCTAGATGCATTGATCAATATAATGGGAGGTAAAAGTACAGAGTTGGGCGGCATGAGAAATAGCAAGCGCGAAATGCTATATGATACAGACGGGATACTACTGGTTTAAGACATTATTAGAAGGTGAAGCAGTAGGGCATCACAATTGCTATATAGAACACGATACATTAGAAAACCCAATTGAGAGAGTCTGTGCCTCTGAGGTGCTGTGTGCTGTGCGGGCATGCATGATTTTCATCATTTTTCGCCATGACGCAGCACTACGAAAAATCTGACAAAAATGTATGTTGAAGCAGACACTTCAAGGTTTGTTTTGCAAAAAAATTGTATTCGTACCTCTGAAACATAACCTCAAAAAAATATTTTCAAAATTTGAAAGCATTTTTTACCCCTATTTTTTATCCAAAAAAATTCAAACTTTTTTCTAAAAGTAGTCTTTTTCGTCAACACAACATATATTTTGTTCGTTAAAATCGGTTCAGCCATTTTCGAGAAAAACCATTTTATGATCTTATTCCCCCCTCCATATCTCCCAAAAAATGAAATTTTTAGGTTGAAATTTGCAGGATATACAAAGGAAAAAAGGATATGGGAAGTCCAAAGTGGATTTATGCCAGGAAGATCATGTTCTGTGCATTTGTTGACCTAAAAAAAGCGTTTGATAAGGTAGATAAAAGTAAATTTTGGGAAGCCCTGAAAGAGTACAGAGTCAATGGAAGGCTCCTACAAACATACAAAAACAATAAATGCTGGCAGCAAAGCAAGTGTAACTGAGTGACTGGTTCGATATTATATAATGTGATAGGCAAGGATGCGTTTTGTCCTTGTGGCTAAATATTATAAATTTGGATAAGTGTCTAAGAATGGCCCTCTTCGACGAAGACGGTGTGCATCTCGCGACAGTGAGAGTATGTGGGATAGCGTTCGTAGATGATAAGGTTTTTATGGCAGAGTCAATCGAAGGCTTGCAAAGAATGTTGATCAAACTAAATACAAGCATGAAGAACATGGGCCTCAAAATGAACGTAAATAAAACAAAAATTGAGAGTACGGCTGCAATAAGGGGATTAGCGCTCGAAAACACGAAAAAGTATTGTCCAAACGTCTTGTGATATCCGAATTTTAAAGTTGAAAAAATAAAAAAAAAAATATAGGCTTGTAGAGAATTACAAGACATACACATTATAGCCTAGCGATGCCTATGAAATAAAATAAAAAGTCAAAAGTGCCAATTGTTTAATAATAATTAATTGCAAATGGAGACCTGACGATAAGCACGTTTTTTTTTTAACTTCGGCGAAGAAAAGTATAGAGTGAACTTTAAAGTTAAGACAGCTTCCAGTGTGACATTTATTCCTCACTATTGAAGGAAAATTTCTGGAAAATTTTGGATCAATTCATTGAAAATTGGTGGAAACCTCCATATTGTAAGAAAGCACACGACGCCGTCTACGACTCCATCGTTAGCAGATTCAAGCGCTTCTCAACGTTAGTACTCTCGCCTGTACACTCTCCTATAAAGAACTAGTCTTTTCAATAATTAAACATTGAAAAACCTGCCCCTTCCTCAATTGATAGAAAATCGACTGCTTTAAATTTTTTGACATTTCGTTGTTTTCAGTGACTTAGCAAATAACTAAAAATAGAAAAATTTGTGCTTCGCAAGTTCCTTATTACTCAGTTGCAAAACACATTGTTACAACTGCTTATTATCATTTTTGATTATTTATCATACATTATTTTCAATGTTTCAACACAGGAACATTAAAATTAAATATTTTTTTTATTATTCTAAACCTTTTCATGCTATATCACAAATGTAATAACATTTTCTGGTCAGATTATTACTTATTATGGATTTTGCTATCTTGTAAAATCTATATAATTATATATTTCTGTGTAGTTTTCCGGATTAAATTGTTAAACAATCTATCACACATTTTATTCACCATTTTATCACAGGAACATTAAAATTATATACTACTTTTATTATTTCTAAATCTATGCTATATTACAAAGATAATCACATTTTATTCAGAATTGTCAATATTAGGGAAATCGAGTTGAAACTCAACATTTCTCTATACAATTAGCTATAGAATACAAATGAATAATTATTTTTTAAATATCACCCTCATGAGTCTGTTTTATAGGGTCCCAAACAAACCCCATAAGTCAAAAATCGGGTTTGGCGAGTTTTTCGCGCTAATTATGATTTTTGTGTTGTTTTTAAAAAATATAAATTGATCATAATACATATAATATTATTTTATACTGATAATGGGTTGTTGAAATCAATTGTTTAAACAAATTATAATTTTTTTCATGGTGGGGAATTGTATTGACCCTCTCGTATTAAATGAGTTGGTGTTTCTTTGTATGGGCTTTAGGGTCCAGTAATAAAAAAACTGTGTTTTTTAATCAGACGTTTCGACTCATGTGGGTGTCCTCTTCGGTGATATATTTCTAAATAAAACCAATTTAACATTTTCAGTAATTTGCTTTCGATACAAATAACAGTGACGGTAAATATATAATTGAAGGGATGGATCGAAGTATGGGACGTGCGCTCAGATCGCCCTGAACGTTGTTGCAATCTCCCGACAATTCCCGCTTGTCCCGTTCGCCTGTGTTTACATTTAAAAAAAGGTACAAATCGTTGATTCTCAGAGAACTTCCAGTGATAAAGTATTTCCGCAGGGATTAGCGAATAAATCTGCGCAAGCAGCATATTATTTCGTTTTGTATATCACAAGATATCACGAGCTTAGTGAAACGAAATGATGCGCGCTGAGGAAACAGTTGCCGTTACTGCATATTGGTTGTGTATGAAAAATGTTGAAAATTTTACACACTTACCTCAAAGATATCTTGTGATATACAAAACGAAATAATATGCTGCTTGCGCAGATTTATTCGTTAATCCCTACGGAACAACTTTCTCACTGGAAGTTCTCTGAGAATCAACTATTTGTACCTTTTTTTTTAAATGTAATCACGGGCGAACGGGACAAGCGCGAATTGTCGGGAGATTGCATAACGTTCAGGGGCGATCGAGCGCACGTCCCGTTCTTCGATCCGTCCCTTCAACTGTAGAAAGTAAAACTATTTATTGTTGTATAATTTTTGTTCGAAATACAATAATTTTTAATATTCAAAGAATTAAAGAATATGAAATGAAATGTAATTAGTTGTGAATAATTGCAACCAATTTACGATAAAACATAAATTAACTAATTGAAGAATTATATAATGGAGAACGATGACGAATAAATGGAAAACTGCTTCATTATAGTAATGAAAATTCACAAATTTTTGTTTTTTTATTTTCTATAGAAATATATCACTGAAGAGGACTCCCACATGAGTCGAAACGTCTGATTAAAAAACTCAGTTTTTTTATTACTGGACCCTAAAGCCCATACAAAGAAACACCAACTCATTATTATTTTTTAGCAATTGTCTCTTAGAATAGAGTTAGAGAGTCGCGGTTTTTCGGAATTTTTCAACTGATTTTCAACTTTTCAGTTAGAACGAGGCAATAATCAATCAAATTCATCAGAAATAATTGTTTAGGTAATTTATAATTCATAATAATATTCTCTTAGAATAACGTTAGAAAGTTGCAGTTTTTTTCTAAAAAATTTCACTTTTTGTCCTTTTTTCAATTAGAATTAGGGGAAAATGAATTCCAGTTAACAAACATAATGGTTTAAATCATTTATTTTAATTTTAATTTATATTATCTTTGAATAATGCTAGAATGATGCTGTTTTTTCTAAGATATTCAACTTTTTGGCAATTTTTCACTTCGTGGACTAATAATTAATGCAAATTAACAAATATAATTGTTTTTAAAAATGTATTATTGTTTATAACTATGTTCCATTAGATAATTGCTAGAAAGCTGCAGTTTTTTCTAAATTTTTGAGCTTCACTTTGGCGTTTTGATTATGGACAATTATTAAATGAACAATGAAGATAATACTTTTTTCAACTATTTTTCTTTTTGTGAATATATTTTTTCTGAAATAAAACAGGTATTTGAAATAATCTTCAAATTTTCTATATGGGTCATATCTTAAATGTAAGTTTTCCTTAAAGTAGTTACAGAGCACTAAAAAATTACTCTAGAAGTAGATAGTTATGAGCCAATAAATATTTTTAAATATATTCTCGGCACTTTCTAGCATTAATGTAGGAAAAGATAGTTAAAAACAATAATTGTTTGTTTAAACAATTATTTTTGCTGAATTGCAGATGTGTATGCGCGCTCGAGAAAATCGAGAGGCAGACTGAAGACTGGTGAAAGAAAAGGGGTGGGGATGAGGGGGCCCCAACCATCGCCCCCTCTTGTGAGATTCAATGCACTCGCGATTAATGATCTCCCCGAAGAATGATCGAACTGGAAGAAGTTGTTGTGTGTTACCCGTTTGGGCATTGTTACACAATCTGAGAGAAATTTGACATGACTGGAATTTTAATTGACGTTTATTATGTGTGGGAAAAAGCCCGCAAGCGGGAAAAAACCTCAAGATCTGTTAATTTATTTTATGAAAAAGAGGTGAGAATAGAAGAAGAACGGGTTAGAGGGGTCAAAAAAGAGGAAAGTAGCTAGTAGGTCGGGGTGGCAAGGCCACCTCGACCTGGGTGACTTATTTCATGAGAAAGTCTTTTGGTATCGCGTGTTAGCGAAGCGGATCAAAATCATATTTCCCAAGGGAGGAAATATGTTCAAAAGGTGATAATGAAGCAGATTTGTAGAATTTAGTGGCGGTTTCTTTGATATACTCTGAAATGTATGGTAGTTGGAATTCTCTGTGAAGGACAGAGTTCTTGGTATATTTAGGGGTTTTTGTGATACGTCTGAGAAATTTATTCTGGATGATCTGAATGTGATTAATATTGCTTTTTGACGCACCTCCCCAAATTGTGCAGGCATAGGTTATGATTGGTCGGATACAAATTTTGTAAATCAGAATTCCATATTCAGGTTTTAGACTCGAGTGTCTATTAATAATAGGATTTAACCCTTTGCGGGGCAGTGGGACATATACGTCCCACCTGTTTATCATCAATAATTTGAATATTTTCCTACTTCTTCCTTGTATTCTTTCGTAATTTATTGGATGTTTGAGTAGTTGAGGTTCAAATATTCATATTTTCATAGATGAGAAATCAATATCTTCATTATGTTCATAATTATAAACAAATTACTTTCAAAAAAAGCCCCTTTTTACGGATAAATTTGGTTGTAGGAAAACAAGCCCCATAACATGCTCAAGTCATGGTGGGATTCTAAGTTTTTTGAGTCGTAGTTTCCGAATCTGGAGTCAGATTTTTGAAATTCAAAATGGCTGAACCAATATGGCGGCTATTTTGAGTCAAATTTGTGGTTTTTTTGTTCAATCGGCGAGAAACCGGATTATGGGGGTTTTTGAGGTCGCTGATTACGATTCTGATATCAAAGACACAAAATTCAAGATGGCGAATACAATATGGCGGCAATTTTGGTAAGAAAATTGATATGAAAATGTGCGTATGCTACTCTCGGACTAACATTTCGTTTTTTTCTCCCAAATTCCATCCATCTCTGCAAGACGGAATCTGAGAGGAAATCTGCAAAAGGAGATTCATCCTCACTATTTTCAATATCCGCCATCTTGAATTTTGTGACTTCGATATCAGAATCGTAATCAGTGATCTCGAAATCCCCCACACATCAGGTTTCTCGCAGATGGAGCAAAAACACCATAAATTTGACTGAAAATAGCCGCCATATTGTATCTGCCATCTTGAATTTTGTGTCTTTGATATCAGAATCGTAATCAGCGACCTCAAAAACTCCCATACATTTGGTTTCCCGCCGATTGAACAAAAAACCACGAATTTGGCTCTAAATAGCCGCCATATTGGTTCCGCCATTTTGAATTTCCGAAATCTGACTCCGGAATCGTAATTAGCGACCCCAAAAACCTTAAAATCAGTTATGACTTCCAAAATTCATCCATCAGAAAAATATGCCCCTCAAAGGGTTAAACGCGAGATAACCCCGAGAGCTTTCCCTCTAGTTTCTTGAGTATGCTGCTTCCAATTAAGAAGTTTATGAAGTTTACCCCCTAAGTATTTTACGGAATTTTTCCATTCTATTGGTTCATTAAAAATTTTTGGTGGATCAATTTTAGCAGGCTTTCTGACTGAAAAAAGAATTTATTCTGACTTTGCTACATTAATTTTTCTTCTCCAAAGCCTAGCCCATACCTCAATGATTTCAAGAGCTTTGTTAAGTAATCTTAAAATTTTCGGAACTGAACAAAAAGAAGTAAATAGTGCGGTGTCGTCTGCATACAATCCAAATGTAACTTCGGGGACCTCAGGAATGTCGTTAACGTAGATAATAAAGAATACCGGTCCTAGACTACTGCCTTGGGGCACACCCGCTAGGATCGGTTTCTCTTTTGAAAGCGTCTGGCCTATTTTGACTGAGAATTTTCTGTTGAAGAGATAAGAATGTATGAAATGGATAAGCCCTCTTGGGAAATTGTAATTTATTAGTTTTCTGAGCAGTCCTGCATGCCAGACACTATCAAAGGCTTTTTCTACATCGAGGAAAACAGCTCCAGTATGTTTTCTACGATCGAAATTTAGGCTAATGGCTTCGGTAAGCTTAAGCATCATGTGCTGCGTATAGTGACCTTTTCTAAAACCGTATTGTTGTGGTTTAAGGATGCTGTTTTCCTTGAGGTGGATCCTTGCCTTTTTTCTGAAAAACTAAAATGTGAGCTAGTTTCCATGAATTGGGAAAGTAGCTTAGTTGAATACAAGCATTGAAGATAGTGGCGAGGAGAGGGAGACACGAGATCGGAAGTTTTTTGAGTACCAAGTTTGAAATTGAATCGACCGAGTGCTCTGTTGTTTTTAGTAGTTTTAATTTGTTTTATTAGTTCCTTATGGGTTATTTTCTTGAAATTATCGGTACTTGGGATTTTAAGAAAATCGAATACAATTTGTTCACATTCAACAATGTGTTAAGGGTCAGATGGCTCGTAATGTGGAGCGAAGTTACTTTCATAATTTGCTGCTAGGAGATTTGCTTTATCGCTAGGAGAAAGCGCAAACGTTTGGTCTGGATTTTTTAGAGGGGGAATATTAGTTCGCGGCTTCGTCATACGATATATAGAGTTATCTGTAATTTGAAGTTTATCGACTTCTTTATTCCAATTTTCGCATCTGTGCTGTTGAACTTTAATTGCTATAGTTTTCCGAAGCTGGTTGATGATGTTTTTAAGGATACAGTTTTTAGTTCTTTGATGTTTTCGGCAAAGTTTATAGCGATTTTGGATAAGGTCTTCAATCTCGGGGGTGAGAGGTGGATCGTATTTGTTAGTGGTGGTCTGAGGAACTGAAGTGTGAATGGCAGTTTTTATGCTAAGGGTCAGATTAGATATGGCTTCGTCAATGTGTGTAGTGTTTGTAAGTGTAGGTTCGAGCTTAACATAAGTTTGTAGGGTCGAGTTGAGTTTTTGCCGATTAGCTTTTGAAAAATTATAGCGAGGCGCGACCGGGGCTTTTTCACAATTAGTGAAAAGGCTTAGAAGAACTGGTCGATTATCTGAGTCTAATTCATCAATGGTGAGAGTGTCGTGATTGTAGATGTTATTTTTGGAAATAAGGTCAGATTTATGTTTGGTGTTGTGAGGGAAAAAGGAATGTGAGTTTGGTGCCGAGAAAGACAGACACTGCTCGTTTATGAAATCAACCAATCGTTTTCCGATTTTGATAGTTGTTCTGCTATTGGGGCCGTGCACAAATTACGTAAACTCCTTTAGGTGGGGGAAGGGGGGGGGGGGGTCAACGATTTTTCTATGCTGTCTTACATGGGTGGTACGTGGTCGAAAACATTTCTCACGTAAGATTTTTGCAAGCTGCGAATAACTAAAAGTCAAAAGTAAAACATATTTATAACTTTTATGTGGAAACAGTTGTTTGTCAGCGCGATCTAGTACTGAAATTTTTAACCATTTCTGGAGATTATGTATTTCAGGTTAGGTGGAGAAAATCCAAGATGTCTTTACGCCAATTGGCAAACAATAATATCAATTGCATGGGAAGAAACATTAGTTTTTTTTTAAATTGAAAAAGGAATGATCTTTACCACAAGCGTATTTATATATTGGTTTTAATTTTCCAAAAGCAAGTTGATTATTCAATAAAATCTATTATTCTTGTTTATAATGAATTTATTATTTAATTAAATAGCATTTGAAAAAAAAACACATAATATTCAAATACACTTATGTTGAAAAATTATTCTTTTCCTAGTTATTACAAAAGTAAAATTTTGTCCAATGCAATCGGTATTATTGCTTAGCCCGTGACGTGCAGACATCTTGCCAAGTGACGTCACAACTTGAAATACTTAATTCAGTTACCATCTACTACCTCTCCAGTCGGCATCGTCGGCATTTGTTTAATCCTCACTCTTTATACATAAATACCGACGCAGGTATGTGCCGGCAGATATGTACCTTAATGTGCACACCATTGATGTCTATATGCCCGCCCGACAGGCGGGAGCGACGCGGTCCGGCGAACTGCATGACCCACGGTCCGGTAAAATGCAGGCTGAGTGTGCGAGTAGAGTAAAATTAAAAAAATATTTTTTTATGTAAATAAAATAAAAATTCCAAATAGCACGAAAGGTAAGGCCGAGATTCTGCGTATAATAAGTCCAAGTTGAAAGAAACATGCCAATATTATAAAAAGATATATCTTTTTATAATATTGACATTTTTCTTTCAACTTGGACTTTATATTATTATACGCAGAATTTCATTATCTTTCGTGCTATTTGCTAATTTTGTTGATTTTGTTTGCAAATCGCACACTTTCACTCACATCCGAGCGAAAATTCACGAGTGTGAACGCCACACGACAAGAACAGCTGATCCAAACAGCTGGTCCAAAACCAGCATGCTCGTTTTCGATCTCAAACTACTCGCACTATCAGCCTGCAGCGGTCGTGCAAGTCGCAGGCCCGTCGTTCCTCGCCGTTTGCAAGCCCGACGGGCGTCTAATGTGCCGGACCGTTGTCTGCCGTTGTACGCCCTTCGGTCGCATTCCGAATCTGCCGGCCTGTCGCGTGCATTTAGCAGGCACGCTGGTCTCCAGCCTGTCGGGCCGATCACGTGCCGGCACATATTGTTATCTGGGACTTCTGTGCGTCTTACAAGATGAGAAAACAGGAGCAGATGATGTAGAACGGGTAGCAAACATTTAGCTGGACATCGAAGAGGAAGACTACCCCATTGCATTCAGGACCGGGTCGTCTAAACACTCGACGCAATTTCTTCCAGTTCTAAAGTCACCTGCAGATTGGCTTACTAACATTTTGACATCAGAATAAATTTTATAGAGTAGCAGTTTTTTTCTATTGTAGGCTGATTCAAGTATTAAGAATTTACTATTAGTAATTTAAAATGAAAAGAAAGTATTGAAAATGTTTGTAAAAAGTGATCTTACCATTAAAATAACAATTGTGAAATGCAACTTGAAATATTTACCGTAGTACCTGGTACGTTAAATATAAATATTTATTATATTACTTTATTGATCATTTGTCGTCATTAAATATGTTTAATGCCACCAAAGATTTCTAATAATAAATGGT
>CAKNXH010047626.1:0-13816 GCA_932178445.1 Andricus quercusramuli
CTATAAGGATACGCTGTAGCGTATCCGCTCCGTTCGTTCGGTCCGCCCGGGGCTTATTCGAAACGATACCTAAGAAATGTGACATGCGCTTTATTTATCCTGCTAGGCCTGCTAGAGTGTTTAAAAATGTATAACCTCACGAACATAACCTCAAAATTGAAATGTGGTCCTAGAAATTTACGTCCTGCATTTCAGAGGTTTACAAACGAACGTTTTGTCTTCAAATTCTAATAAAATAATTTTAGGAGACATTTTTAAAAGGTATTATTACGATTAGCCGTCGTTTTTCAATCGATAACGAAATATTTTTGGTGAATCGTAAAATAAGCACTTCTCCGATTCATTGGCACTTCTAACCTATCGTCAGCAATCTGCCATTCCAGTTTAAGATACACATTTCATACGACCTGAAATACGATTGCAAACGTAGTCAATCGTTTCTTGTTTCCTGGGTATATCTGTTTCATAATTCATATAAAGTATTATAATTATAATTGTATTATGTTTCAGATTGCCACAATGAATCCTGAATATATTGAATCACGAAAACAATTATGCTCATATGCTTTCTCTGGGTTTCTAATTTTTTGGCACACAAACTGCAGTAAAGGCTCTTTTTTGTCTAAAATGTAAAAAATATTATGAAAATATATAGGTAACAACTTATAAATTTGGATACAAATTGCAATCGAAGAAAAGTACTTATTACCCCACTATATTCAGGATTCCCTGACGGCACATCTGCAGAGCAAAATTTTGCGAGAATAAATAAACATGAGATATTCTCAAGTTTCCAACCAATTTTTGTCACATTTTTTCGTTTAATCTTTAACTAATATTAGTTCAATAATTGAGTAATTTTAATACTAACGTATATTTCAAATAATTTTCATATTCGTAAATTGTCTTTAAGATTTTCCATTTTTCGCATATCATTTAAAAGTTTTACTTTTATAATCTATGAATCCAAATAAAAGCAAGTTTTATTGCTATAAATAGTTAAGAAATACTAGAATTTTTTTTTTCTTTTTTTTTTGAAGAACGTGAATGGATATTTACTGAACAATTGAAAAAGGATGTGCACAAACTTGACGCAAATCTGCGTTCTCAGCATGACTAATAATTTGCACAAAATAGGCTCAAAGTACTATCAAACACTTATCAATTGGTATACAAATTACACTCAAACTCTCACCAAATTGTTTGCATGGAAATTGTACGAAATTCGTAACATGCGTGTCGTCAGGGTTCATTGTGGCGATCTGAAACATAATACAATTATAATTATAACACTTTATATGAATTAAGAAACAGACATATCTATAAGCGGATAAATAGAATAAATATAACATGCAGTCAAATCAAGCCTTTATAAGGTTATGTTTCAACTGGACTGTGTAGATAATGTACATATACTTAATAACTTTGATATTTTACACTATCTTATAATGACAATTATTTATACATGTCAGTATTACTCACCCAAATATTTTTCACGTAAAACTAATTTGTTTAAATTATAAACACAGCAGACACATAACGGACCAGCATGAACACTGAAACAACACGCGAAGATGCTTTGAATTACTATATAGAGATACATAAATTCTGAATAATTAATCTTGCAATCGAATTTTCTTCTGTATTTACTACATAATCTAGAAACCTATTTTTAATAACAATTTATTCATATTAACATTATCATTTATTTCATTTTTTATTCGTAATTTCAAAGTTTCCGCCATTGGGCAAGTCTTTCTTACATTTTTCGATTCCGCAAAATGCATCGTGTTCACACGGAATTGTGAAACGCGGAAACGTTTCGAATTTCGATACTTCGACGAGCGTGTATTTTGGCCTTTACTGTGAGGTTTTGTAACGATAGATCGATTTGGACGAAAGCCATGTTGCTCGTCAGAAAGTATTTTACTAAAAGAATTCTGGAGGTGATCGGCAACAATATATTATCGAGAAATTTAGAAGCAACGTTCAGTATGTATATTGGTCTATAATTTATTACTTGCTGTTGAGGGCCAGCTTTGTGTATTGGGGTTACTAGAGCAACCTTCCAGAATCTTGGAAATTCGCCACTTTTAAGTGATTTCCCTGGCGAAAGTATCGGATGGGAATTCCTTCCGAACCAATCCGAAATCATCCGAATCATTCCGGAATCTGTATCCGAACCAATCCGAATTTTGTTTACATTTCTTTCGATCCAAATCGGTCAAAAATTAATCCGACTCAATCCGGTTCAATCCGAACTTTCAATCCGAATGAATCCGAACAAAATTTCCAATCCGAATGAATCCGAACTGGGGTTGACCTAAAACGATTTTCAATCCGAATGAATCCGATTCAATCCGAACTCGGATTGAAACTTTGGTCCGGATTGATTCTTTTTGGAGTTCGGATTGAACCGGATTGAGTTGGATTAATTTTTAAATGACTTGGGTCAAACGAAATGTAGAACTTTTTCGGATTGATTTCGAATTGACTCGGATTGGTTCGGATACAGATTCCGGAATGATTCGGATTGGTTCGGAAGGAATTCCTATCCGATACTTTCGCCAGGGTTGTTGAATAGTATACTTAGGGGTTCTGAAAGGACAGAGCAACATTCAATAAAGAAACGAGGAGGCACACCAACAGGTCCAGCCCCTTCATCCGGGTCTAAATTCATTATTTGGTTGAAAATTAACTATGGGCGTATTTCTAGACTAGACAAACCTACATTATAATCATAGTCGAGTGATATATTCTCAGGATCGCTACTGATGTGTACTGATTTAAACGTGGTTTACTGGTTCGCATTACACTTCATCACGCTGAATGCGAAACGGCAGTGTCGATGATACGCATTACAAGGTATTGGTTCGCATTAAACTTGTATGGCAACGGCCATACAACGCTGGAAACACCAGTTCCCGTTAGATCACTGAAGTTAAGCAGTGTTGGGCGCGGTTAGTACTTGGATGGGTGACCGTTCGAGAATAATACTACTGCGTTGCTGTTGGCGGTCGTGGGTGTGGTGAGCCCACACTTGTAAGTTATTTACTACAAGAAACTATCCACCTAGAAACACTACCCGAATCGGGTAGTGTCACGCCTACCCCTAGAGGCTCGCCGAAAGGGAAACGGCTTAATGGTATAAAAAAAAAAAAACTTCAAGACGCCGAATGCGAGATCTAAATATTAAGAAATTATGAAAAAATCAAGCGGTTCCTGTTTATTATAAAACTTTTTTTAAATAATGTAAAATAAATATATAAATATTAATAAGTAAATAAACACTTCATAAAATATTGAATAAAATTTTAATCCGCGGTTACGCATTCAAAAGTATTCCAATACCTTTTGGAATTTGCCAAATTTAAACCAATGCGATATTTCGCATTAAAAAGTTTTCAATTCACGCACAACATTCTTCTCATTCGGTCGCATTTAAAATCATTAAAACTAATGCGAACTTTCATATTAAAAAGTTTTCACTCAACCGAAACATTCCTATCATTAATTCGTATTGAAAAGTATTCAAACCAGTACGAACTCTCGCATTAAAAAGTTTTCACTCGATAAAAAATTTCGTCTCATTCTATCGCATTCAAAAGTATTTAAACATATGCGAACTTTCACCTCGGTCAAAAAATGAGTCTCATTCCTTCGCTTTCAAAAGGATTCAAAGTAATGCGAACTCTCGATTTAAAAAGTTTTCATTTCGCTCTGAAAGTTTCTCTCATTCGGTCGCATTAGAAAGCACTAAAACGAATGTGAAGTCTCGCATTAAAAAGCATTGCGTGCAAAAATTTTTATCTTTCGTATTCAAACTTCACGGAAATTAATCGTGAATGCTCTTCTAAAAATAATCGATTGAACACGATTCATAACGATTGAGTGTGATCAAACGGTGAATCATTTTTAATTGTTGCTAATTGTGCCAATTGTTCCCAATCGGGTTGAATTGAGTGAATGCACTGGCCTGCAGTGCGCCCTCTGCAGTTTTCGTTTGTAACACACATGACGCGCACGTGTTCCCAGATAACAATTGTGCGACGCAGATCACCCGCAGATTGTGATTGTCAGGTTCTGCGTGCAATAAAGCACTCATCTCGCCAGCATGGACTGTCGAGCACACATCTGCGAGCGCTATGAGTCGCATTTAGCCAACACACTCTGCATCACACAATACCGTGAGAATGTGACGCAGAGTCTGCAGTCACTATGAGGGCAGAATTCTTTCTAATAAAATTTAATTTTCCTATAGTTATTACTTATAAAATTAAATGTTATTAGAAAGTTATATAAGCCATTTTCAAAACAATATGGAAATTTTTTGAATATTTTTTTTTTTTAATTTTGTGGATTTTTGGAAATTTTGGAAATATCAACAAATGTTTGGGATTTTTTTGAAACTTTGGAAATGTTGAAAAATTGAAAACTTTAAGTTTCGTTAATTTTCCGGAAATGTACAAAAATATAAAGTATCCAAAAATTTTCAAAATTACTATTTCTATCTTCATTTTTTTTCTGGCAAAATTAATTTTAAAAATATAACCAAATTTTTGTTATTTTTATGTGATATCGCGCATTTTCTTTGTCGGTACCGGTATTTGTACACAACCTTGTTAAAAAAATTATTTATCTCCTCCATGTTTCCAGGCCATCCTGAATGTATTGAATATTATAAAAATAGATTAATGAAGTTCGTCAAATCAACATCAATATTAAAAAAAAATTCATTAGTCTACTCGAATGAAGATTTCTTTGAAAATGATAGTTTTTTTAAATTCGCGGGAACCATTTCTCGAGGAATGCACGCGCATGCCGGCAAATGTCCAGTTTGCGAATGTCATGGAGCTCCCAAGTAAGTCGCGTTGTTTTCGCACTTATTTGCATCATTTTGTGCTGCGTGGTTAGATAAAACGGATTAAAAGTCAAGGTAACTATTTTCCTTTGTTGCATACAGGTCGCATGGCGTGAAAATCCAACGCAATATACAAACGCGTGAAATCGTCCAATTTCTTAATAATTATAAAATCGGGTTATGTTTTGTGCCGTGATCTTTTTTCCAACTTCCATTACATCGAAAGATTTCACTATTTCCAAAAAATCTTGGAATTGTGGTTTTTTCCCTTGAAATCGTAATTGAAGACGTATGGTTTGCCGGTACATGTGCACTCATGCGTGCACATGTACCGGCGAACTAACATGATATTCATGATATTCCTTTTTGTTCTCATTTTAACCCGTAGAGTCCACACTCCATCTGCGCATACATAAAGTTCTCACTAGTGCGAATTGGAATTTCGCATTTTTCATCATTGACAATTCTCGCAAATTGTATAAAAATATATTTGAATAAAATGTTTATGAAATATATTACTTGCTTTTTATTTTACATTTATTTAAGTTGCATGTATTTCAATATTTTATATTTGTCGCAGATATGCGTTGGATCTGCAAGTGATATGCGTAACAGATCTGCTAGCGATATGCGTAGCAGATACTGCTAGACATATGCCAGGCAATTGATGACGCATATGTCTCATCAGGTGAGAGCACAATCTGCGCGTCGATCCGCAGATCTGCGTGCACATACGCCTTCAGTGTGCTAACAGAATGTTATCTGGGTTGATAGGTTGGAAATTGAATTTTTAATAATTCAACAAAAATGTCGAGTATAAAAAAATTGAATGTTTGTTCAGGCGGTATATTGAATGAGGATTCTAGAGGCAGTATGTAAAAATCATGCCACCTATCGATGTGACAGAGTGATATAGTGTCTTTAACAAGTTAGGTAATAGTAGTTTGATTTAGCGGGTATATTATTCTAAGACTTTTAATTATTTCTTTTTAAATTCGTATTGTTGACATTTTTTGGAATGAAAGCGTAGGAAACCGCTTGTAAATAATTATTGCAATATCAAAATGCTGTACTGACAACTTAACCTCTAATTCAGAATAATGGATACCCAATGGAAAACCATTGGAATCATTAGAACGTAGGATGGCGCCAATATTTTGAAACTCAGACTAAATAAATTGTAGGTCACTCATTAAATTCTTTCAATTTTCAGTAGAAAAACCGACCAACTAAAAGTAAGAAATTCGTATTTGCCGCAAAACGCAAACATTTATTTCAATTCCTGACATTTATTATAAACATCTTTCAACACAACAGGGCAAAACATTGTCAAATAAATCAATTTTTGAAAAATACTCAAATTTTCCACTAAAAATATCAATTTTTTTCTAAAAAAATGAAATAGTTATACTTTCAATTGAAAAAATTAATTTTCAACAAAGAGAAAACAAATTTAAAAAAAAAAGTTGAATTTTCAACCAAAGTGATCAATTTTAAAATAAAATTGTGAATATTCAACAAAAAAAATACAATTTTTCAACAAAATACATGTATTTTTAACCAAATAATTTTCAAACAGATAATTGAATTTTGAACTAAAAAAATAATATTTTTCAACCAAAAATAGAATAGTAACATTTTTAGTAAAAAAAAATAATTTTAAACGAAACATGGAAGTTTTTAACTAAAACAATGAATATTCAACTGAAATAGTTGAATTTTCAAGCAAAAAATTAATTTTCACTTAAAAAGATAAATTGGCAACAAAAACTTAAATGATTAAATGCTAAGTTAAGAAAATTAATGATTAACCAAACAAAAGAAGAGATGAATTTTCGAATGGAATTGTAAATATTTAACTGAAATAGTTGAATTTTAAATCAGACAGATGAATCTCTTACTGAAATACTGAATAATAGTTACATTTGCATTTCAAAAAATATCATTTCCAACCAAAAAAGATTCACAGAAAAAGAATAGTTGAATTTTATGCCAAAAAGATGAATTTTCAACCATAAAAATTTTTTTTTTTTCAAAAAAAGTCCAATTTTCCGCAAAGTACATACATTTTCAAATGAATAGTTTAATTTTTAAATGTGAAATATCAATCTTCAACGAAATAGTTGAACTTTCATCAAAAAAATATTAATTGATTTTCAACAAAGTGGTTACATCTTTAACCAGAGATGAATTTTCAATTAAAATGATCAATCTTACAAGAGAGAGAGAGAGAGAAAGAGAGAGAGAAAGAGAGAGAGAGAGAGATATTGGGACAGAGGGTGACGAATTAACAAGTGAAAATGCTAATATCTGTAGGATATTAGAAGTTGAGAAAGAATCTGAATAGCTTTACTCTCATTAAATTTTAATTGTTCTGTAACTAAAATATTTTCAGTAATTTATTTAATAAATTGCATGTTTTCTATATGAAATTATAGACAATGAAATTATAATTTGATGGAAAAATTTCACCTCATTAGCAAATTTGTTGATGACAGCATTTCCAGCTCGCTGAAATTATTACAGAACATTTATTTAATTTTTTCCATGAACATATTGCTTAAAATGTGTTGACTTGAAAAAAAGTAAATAAACGTTTTCAAATGATTCCCGCGAGACGAAAGTGCTGCCATCAAATTGCCACTCCATAACCACCAAATCTTACTACCGATTGGCCCGATTGGGATCGATTGGAAACGATTGGAAACGATTGAAACTTTGCAACACTCAATCGTTTCCAATCGTGCACACACGATTAAGAAACACGATTAGAAACCTGCTTCAGAACATGCTTTCTTTGCTAAAAATTCATTTATTTAATTTTTGGTAGAAAAATGATCTTTTTTAGTTTCAAATTCGTCTTTTGGTAGAAATTCATCTTCTTATTTGCAATTTCATTCGAAAATTCATCTCTTCTTTTGTTTGGTTAATCATTAATTTTCTTAACTTAGCATTTAATCATTTAAGTTTTTGTTGCCAATTTATCTTTTTTAGTACAAATTAATTTTTTGCTTGAAAATTCAACTATTTCAGTTGAATATTCATTGTTTTAGTTCAAAACTCCTATGTTTCGTTTAAAATTTTTTTTTTTCTACTAAAAATGTTACTGTTCTATTTTCGGTTGAAATTTTTTTTTTTCTTTTTAGTTCCAAATTCAATTATCTGTTTGAAAATTATTTGGTTAAAAATACATGTATTTTGTTGAAAAATTGTATTTTTTTGTTGAATATTCACAATTTTATTTGAAAATTCATCACTTTGGTTGAAAATTCAACTTTTTTGTTGGAAATTTGTTTTTTCTTTGTTGAGAATTAATTTTTTTAATTGAAAGTATAACTATTTCATTTTTTTAGTAAAAAATTGATATTTTTAGTGGAAAATTTGAGTATTTTTCAAAAATTGATTTATTTGACAATGTTTTGCTCTTTTGTGTTGAAAGATGTTCATAATAAACGTCAGGAATTTAAATAAATGTTTGCGTTTTGCGGCAAATACGAATTTGTTACTTTTAGTTGGCCGGGAAAATTGAAAAACTTGAGTTTTTGAATAGTTAAACCTCCAATTCCATTCCTGTCAATTATTGTCAATTGATTTAATTTTGTAATTACATAAAGCACACACGTGCGCGTCATGTGTGTTACAAACGAAAACTGCAGAGGGCGCACTGCAGGCAAGTACATTCACTCAATTCAACGCGATTGGGAACGATTGGTACAATTAGCAACAATTTAAAACGATTTACCGTTTGATCACACTCAATCGTTATGAATCGTGTTCAATCGATTATTTTTAGAAGGGTGAATACGTCATAGTTAGCTAGTGTTTGTTTTTGCTTATATTTTTTGTGAGCTTTCGTTTTCGACCAGATTAATTATTTTAATTCTAAATTGAACCATCTAGGGTATGTTGTTATAAACACATTTTTTGTGGTACATATTTGTGTATTACAAAATTAATATGATAATAAAAATGTTCAACCGCTATTTCGATGTTATAATCTGTTAGATCAGAGTACCATTTTACCTCTGCAAGGTATTCTGAAATTTTTTTGATAATTTGCATTCTGGAAATCAAGGGTAAAAAAGACATCTGATGTATGGGAGGGAAGACTTGGTAACCTTATGATTATTTCAAATGGTGGGTAAAGTGAGTCACAGCGAACTAAGGGATCTATTGCAAATTGCGTATTTAATTCTTCGATATTTGCAAAGGCTAAATCTAATATGTTTCCACGTTCATTTATTATCCCATTTATTTCATTAGGATTCAAAAAACTAAAATTTTCGGATAAAATTTCAGTTGAATTCAATATAACACCTCTAGCTAGAAGTACAGATTCTATTATAACTCCTATATCATCATTGATCCAAGAAATTCCGGGTAAATTATAATCGCCTGCTATTAAAAGTTTTGCGAGGGGATATTAACTAGCTACGCTGTTTACAGTGGTCACGTGGTTTAGATAGGCATCTAGTGAGGCGGCGGGACGAATGTTATCAGAGCTAATGATATAATCGGTGTAAAATATATTGATCTTAACAAAAATCTGTTCTACCGAGCTTTCAGAAATAGACACCTGAGTACAACATAATGTTTTACTCACTGCGATTAATACTCCGCCCCCTCTCTCGCATGTACTAGTGTTTGGTGATCTGTCTTTACGAAAAATATTGTATTTATTTAGGCCTAGTTCAGCGTCACTTATTCCTGGATGTAACCAAGTTTCAGTTAATATAATAATATCCCAGGATGTAAAGGAGACTGATGTCGCGTTTCCTAAATCTCTTAATTTGGTACGTAAGCCCCTCGCATTTTGATAGTAGACAGAGATTTCTGCTGGTGGAGATGACGTAAGTGCACCTACTGGGACTTCCTCCTGTTTTTTGTCTTCTTTAGAGATTGGATATGGTTAATATTCACGAAACTGTACACCTTTGCGGCTTCGGCTATTACGCAAAGAAAAAAGTCAAACCAGGTCTTAGAATTGCAATATTTTATCGTACAATAACTTCATTCAATTTTTTACCACGAAATAAGTGCACCGTTTAATAAATATTTACACTATATTGTGTAAAAAATATCCAAAATGTCAGCTCCGTAATTGTCCCAAATTAAAATATTTTGCGCAAATACATAAAATTTATTTCACTAAGTTAATGTTACCTTCCAATATCTATATTATTTGAATCCAAGTATATAGTTGATTTTTAAGTGCGCTGTAATGTTACAGAAATTACTGTTAAAGTTTCGAAATAAAGCGATGCACTTTGTCACATCATATTTCAAGTAATTTTGTATATCATACTTTCTTACGATTTTTATATCTCGCGGTACATTTAAACGCCATTTACTGACATTATTTCGAAGACTGACTCTCAAACTATCTAACCGGCGCTCGATGGAATTTTTCTTACTCGAAATCATTCGACAACTGTGATGGTTTGTTTACAAAACAGTCCGTACAAGAAAGCCGGTCAGCTCCAAAATGCAACAAATCGCTTAAAGTAAATGAAGTCTATCAGTGATTTTGAGTTTATTTACAGTTACAGTCTAGACACAAACTGCCGGTGTGCGGAATTTCGTTGCTTGTTTTATTCCGGTGATACTTTGTTCGGTGAAAGAAGAATCTTGGTCTATGACTTCATTTATTCGGTTAGTTAAAGCCGTGACTCAAGCACCGATTTTTGTAACGCGTTCCCCTTTCTATTGACAAATCATCGACATTTCAGATTGTAATTCAATCAATTCTTTTTCCGCCCCGTATGCGTTTTTGAGATCGTTCAGCAAGTCATTTAAATTTGCATAGTTTTTATTTTCGATGTGGATAGCAGCGTCCCCTTTTATTTTTGAGTAAACTATTTTGACAAGTAGCGCACGATCCCATGGCTCTACGTATAATTATTATGAATTTCTCAAATTATTAAATCTTTGGAAACTGAAAAGTTGCGCAAACTAAGACATGATTGAAATTTTTATTTTCGATGACATGAATATTCGCTGCTGCTGAGGTAAGATGAAGCTCGACGCCGTAATTTTCTTCTTTCTAGGTCTTCTGGAATAGCTTCCTTCGTTTGATCCTGGTTAAATTTCCTGTGGTCCTCTCAAGGACGTTTGAACTTCGTCCTTAGGTCGTAGCAACCCGCGGCTGCACGGAGATACACGCGTGGACCGTGCTAACCGTTATCTACCCCGGCATTACACCATCTATGTCCAGGGAAAACCACGCTTAAAACCTTTGGGAAGGTAGCGGTTGCAACGATGACGGAACTTCTCCTTAACTAGAGAATCCTCTGATTTGGAACCGGGTTGTCTTTTGCTGGAAAAAGGGGTCTTCCTTTACTGGGACTGTATCTTCCTTCTCTGGAACTGGATGCTGCTCTTTACGATAGTAACCGCTTCAAAATTCGTACGATTCGCGCAATAACACTACGCGAGTCATGATCGATTTATGCTTTTTAGTTTGTTGAAATACCGCACAATCTCACAAATGTAGGGATATAAAAACTTGCACTACACTTGTACGAAGATTTATAGTTTGTATTCCAACGAAGCACTTCAAACACTTTTCCAAGCACATTTTTTTTTATCCCGGTTCAACAAATCCCAACAAGCTGTCACCAAAAAATGTCACGAGCCGAGGAGAAAATGTCGGAAATTCTCCTTTCACGTTATTCGCTACGCGGTTTCGTTTGTCGATGAACCTCTGAACAAGAACCGGGGAAGCCCGGTAAGAAGAGAAGAATTCAAAAAAATTAATACTTTCATAGTTAAACGAAAGAGTGAGCATTATTTAATTTTTTTGAATGTGCTAATTTTCCATCGGGAGAAGTGCCCAACGAAAGAATAGGTTTATCTCTGAAATCAATTCTTTTCTATTTCCTTAACGAACGCCACTCGTGTTGTGTTCCATACAGGCGAACATATTTTCCATTTTTTTAATTCCTCTTAATGCGAGCAGTAGACACACCTCTCATGGTTATTTTTAATTCCATACCTACATGCTGTATTTTGGATTAATTTAATTCTTTCTAATCCGTCCACAAAATGCGTGCACTTACATGATTTCTATTCCTCCGTGTGCAACATAAGTTTGAAAATTTCTATTTTTTTTGTCATGGTTATTTTTAATTTCATAGTTACATGCTTTATTTTCGATTATTTTAATTCCTTCTAATTGCAAGCTGGCTACTAAACATATCCTCTCCTTCCCTAAACCCTAACAACGGTTTCAGATGTTTAGCAGTCAAGTTGCAAAAATTTAACCTAAACCAAAAATCCAAATTCAAACCAAAAAAAAGGTAGGCAGGAAATTTTCAAAATTTGATTTCGACTATGCTGGATAGATCGTTTTTTGGCTCCGTATACTTTTTTTGTGGTTGTGTAATCCATGTACGTACATCAAAAAATAATTTTAATATAATTTAAATGTGTTCCAAGACAGATTTAATTGAAATCGGTCAAAATATGTTTCTGTTAAACAGATTAATAAAAAAATGTTCATATAATTTACCAAAATTCTTTTTTTTTCACCTGTAATTTATAAATGTAATACAATATTTATTCATTTAAAAAATTTATTTATTCCAATTCACAGTTGCGCCTTAACATTGACATTATTTTATTCCTTTCTATTCTTTCTTTTACATTTCTCCACTTCTTAATTCCTACCAATACGCTTCCATTATATTTTTCTAAGTCGATTAAAAGGAATAGGTTTTGCTTTTTTTGTCTACTCGATGGTGGAACTTTCGATGGAGGAAAATTCACGTATTAATGAGAATTCAGATTCTGAATTTTTTTGAATTCTTTTCTTCTTACCGGGAGGTATTCGGGTTAAAAACAAAAAAAGTCAGTAAAATGATCGAAGAAATTCAGTTAATGTAAACAAAGTCGATTTATTCAGTAAAAATGTATAAATGTGAATTATTTATTTGAAGAATGATATTAAGAAAAGGCGAATTTGAATTTAGTGATAAGTTACGCTCGAGCGAGAACGAGGAAGCGCGACACGAACTTCCCGTTCAAAAAAAAGATTGAATCTGACATTTTCAAAAGCGCTTCATCGAGAGCAAGTCAAATCGGTGCGCGCAGAGCCCAAAGGGTCCCATCTCTTCCTTGAGTTTTCTTGAGTCGATCAACAAGTTGATCCATCCAATCGATGAGGTTTTCTACGATGACGTAGTCTTCATCCCTACCTACCTGACAATTTCTCGGGGTGCGCAATGCTTTTCCGCCCTTATACGTTCGAAACTAAATTTTCAAGAGGGACTGGACATCAGCTTTCTCCTCGTGGACGAGCGAGCGAAACCGATCCAAAAAATGTGTCGCGCTTCCTGTTTACACAAAACGCCAATGTGAAGGACCGTTAAGTCGTAAACCCTTCGATCTATCGCCCACGACGTTAGTCTCGCTCGAAACCCTCATAGAAATAAACAGGATAAAATTACAAAGAACTTCCCTTTTTAAATTTAGGGTACTAATTTCGAGCTGAATTCTCGTTGTCGAAGAATCTACTAGTTCAAGCTCTTAGCCGAACCCCACTTTCTTTTTTTATAGTTTACAGATGTTTGTTTTTCCCTATAAACTATAGCTACATTCTTTCACGTTCGATTGAGAGCTCGTCGAGTGACTTTCGCTTTAAATTTAAAGAACATTATTAGCCGCATTATTAGCCTGACATCTAGTGGGTTAATAAAGAGTTTTTCTGCGCTCATTAAATTCTCTATATGAGGGCGCCACCTCTGTGGCTGTGTAACGTGCCCGAAGGTCGATCTGAAAGAAATCTTCAATTCAAGGCAAGTTTCTGCCAATTAAACGTTAAAACGTAAGAAAGTGAAAGGTACTAAATTACGAAGAAAGAATTAAACCGGAATTTAACTTCAATTTGAATTTATTTGTAATTATATATGAACGATAATTCGGAAGTGCCTTGGCCGCGGTTCACGCGTATATTGA
>CAKNXH010047630.1:0-19748 GCA_932178445.1 Andricus quercusramuli
CAGATTTTATCAAGAACTTTTGGTGGAAGAAGTTTACTTCTATACACTAACATTTGGCCCGCATATTCACCTCATATTTAATGTCGGAGACGCCCATTCCGCAGTGGCTGGTGTTAGGATGCACTATACTCCTACCGAAAAAAGGCAACTTGTCCAAACCAGAGAATTGCAGGCCAATAACTTGTTTGAAGACACTGTATAAGATCTTTACATCTATCCTAAACAACAGGATTGTTCGACGAATTGAGCCTGTATGGCGAGAGATGTACGAACAACGTGGCTCGAAAAAAGGTGTAGCAGGCTGTCGAGAGAATCTGCTGATTGACAGGTGTGTCTGTAAAGACGCTGCAGTCCATCAGCGCGTCCTGTCAATGGCCTGGATTGACTACCGGAAAGCTTTTGATTCAACCTCTCATAGAATTATCATCTGTCTGTTGGAAAGCTTGAAGGTACATCCACACATAGTGAGATGCATAGAGAGATTGATGCCTCTTTGAAAAACTAGATTTACCATCTCATCTAGGAATTATCGTCTGACGACGAACAACGTCACCTTCCAGAGGGGCGTCTTTCAAGGGGATAGTATGAGCCCTTTGCTTTTTCGCATCAAGCTTCTGCCTCTATCTCTCGCACTACGAAATTCTCCTGGATACCTCTGTGGCGACACTAGTCAGCGTGAGCATAAGGTCACTCATGTATTTTATATGGATGACCTGAAGATCTATGTCGCTGGTAAAAGCAAACCTCAAACTGCTATAAATATCGTCAAGAACTACACAGGAGAGATTGGGATGGACTTTGGTTTGGACAAGTGTGCCAAAATTCATTTTTAGAAAGGAAAGATAACTGGCGTTCCCAAGGACCCTGAGGTTGTGGATATAAGTGTTATTAGACATCTTGACACTGGAGAGACCTATACATACCTGGGCGTCCCCCAAAGCCGCATTCAGGACGTACCATCAGTGAAGGATTCTCTCCGAAGCAGATACAAGCATCTTCTTCGACAGATATGGCCTTCCAATCTGTCGGCGTAGAACAAGGTATCTGCGACTAACATGCTTGCTGTCCCGGTTCTACTCTACTCGTTTGGGGTGGTTCAATGGACGAAGAACGAGCTTAAGGTACTTTCCGAGTCCCAGACTCGTACAAATATTGGAGTCCTGTGGGGCGCCTGTCGTTGTATGCTGTATTGAAAAAATGTCATGGTCCCCCATATTCAATATTTTAATGCTCTCCTGGCTTAGAATTCGTAGTGTGTGTGTATACGTATAGTCACCAATCCTAAGCCAGCGGCAGATTCGTAGATCGTGAAACTTCGCAATTTGAAACTAACCATCGCTGACCAACTGTATATGTGTGTGTGTGTTTGAGTGTATCGAGTTCCTGCAACAAGCAAAGCCGGGTCGCGATTCTTTGACGTTTATGCATTTGGAAGTAATTAAAATTTCAATGTTTTCCATTCGATTATCTAGAAAAGTGCATGGTGACGAGATTTTATTATTTTTCTGACATATTTGTATTTTCAAGCAGCACAAGTAGACACATTCTTTTGATCTCTCTACCAGAGCGTTTTATTATTACAAATTAAAATATGGAGAGTGCTTGTGCATTGCCCATGCATTCTGTGTTAAAGTAGTCAGTGTGCTAGAAAAATTTGAAATTAATTCAGCATATAAAAAAAAATTCTGCTTAAAATAGAAGCTCGACTTCAAACAATTCTACCAGAGATCGATTTTTTCGGAAACCACCTTAAGGCCCTTGATGTCACCGCGCGTAAGACCATGCATATGCATAAAAGCTTGCATATCAATTCGTCAGTTCCGCGATTATACATTTCACGCCGTCAAGGCGGACGCGGACTTCTGAATCTCCAGTGTCTTCATAACTGAATTGTTTTAAGTACAGCTTACATCGTTGCGAATGGCAGAGATTCTCTCCTAAAGATGGTCAGAAACCACGAGATGATTGGCGAAGGAGCGTTCATTTACAAAGCCGCGGAGCAAGCTGCCGAGACCCTTGGCCTGAATTTTAACATCAGAAGTGAGGCAAGTACATTACTCCATCTAGATGCTTCACGTCTAAAAGCCGAAGTAAAGAAAGCAGAGGTTGGAAAATTTCACCAAGAGCTACTCGAAAAGCATATGCACGGAAACTTTCACAGAAATGTAGAAAAACAGTCCTTGTCGAAGGTGCAAACTTTTGCTTTCCTCAAATCATCAGGGCTCAATTCAGGTACAGAGGGCTTTATCTTCGCATGCCAGGACACACAGTGGGGTGAAATCGGAAATCGAGGTTCAAAATGACATTTAGAACGCAATTTTGCACCAATTTTAGTTTTTTTGAAAAATTCAGAACTAAATTCTTAAAAAAAATGGTGAGAGTAGATTTTTTATTTTTTCGTTTATTTAATTTTTATGTTAATGCAAACAACGGAAAAAATGTCGATTTTTAAAATTTTATTTTTTATCTTCTAGATAAAATTTTTCTTATACGTCTCGTCCCTTGAGTTTAATGCACAAGGGTATCGGAAAGATAAAAAAATTGTTAACTTGCATGTTCAATTGTTATAAACAAATTTTGTCAATAAATAATCAACATTAGAGGTTATTCGCCTTTCAAGTATATTCCTGCCCTGAAATCGCTAGCTTTTATCGTTAGAATGTAGCGTCGACATGAAAATTTAAGTTTACTTGTTATTTGTTTATTTTATAAACAAATTATATAAACAAATGCACATTTTGGGCAATTTTAAGCGAAAAGAAATCATTTTTTCTTCTGACCTTGCTGAAATTACATTGCCAATGATTTTTTCTGAAAAAAAATTCCTAACCCACCAATATTTGTTTATGGTATAAACAAATTATACAAACAAATGCACGTTTTAGGGTAATTCAGGTGAAAATAAACCGTTTTTTCTTCTGTATTTTCTGAAATTATATTGGCAATAACGTTTTCTGGAAACTTTCTTTCCACTCATCAATATTGTTTATTTTATAAACAATTTATATAAACAAATGTACATTTTTGGTGTTTTCAAGGGAAAAGAAATAATTTTTTCTTCTGACCTTGCTGAAATTACATTGCCAATGATTTTTTCTGAAAAAAAGTTCCTAACCCACCAATATTTTTTCATTTTATAAACAAATTATACAAACAAGTGCACGTTTTAGGGTAATTTAGGTGAAAATAAACCGATTTTTCTTCTGTATTTTCTGAAATTATATCGGCAATAACGTTTTCTGGAAACTTTTTTCCCACCCATCAATATTGGTTTATTTTATAAACAATTTATATAAACAAATGTACATTTTTGGTGTTTTTAATCGAAAAGAAATAATTTTTTCTTCTGACCTTGCTAAAATTACATTGCCAATGATTTTTTCTGAAAAAAATTCTATGAACCATCAATATTTGTATATTTCATAAGCAAATTATTTAAACAAATGCACATGTTAGACTATTTTAGGTGGAAATAAACCGTTTTTCTATTCTGACCCAGCTAAAATTATATTACCAATGCCAATTATGTTGTCTGAAAATCTTCCTGCCATCCATCAATATTTGCTTATTTCGTAAACAAATTATTTAAATAAATTCACATATTTGGAGTTTATACGTTCTTAAGTTTTTAATCAGAGTGCTATATTAGCGAGTTCTTAAGCCCTTTAAACATCCAAGTTCAATAGCTCGATAGCTTCTGGATCAAGGATACTTTCTGTATGTTCCCACTTTTCTCTCAAATGTGCTAAATACGCATCAGATGAGATCAATAACTTGTGGATCAGATCAGTGTTGGTTGCATGCCGGCTAACTTTCCGCGTATGATGCTCACGAATCACTGGCATTTTTTAACATACTTTTTTCGTAGAATAGACAAATATTGATGGGTGGCAAAAAGTTTTTGAGAAAACATTATTGGCATTGGCAATATAATTTGAGCTAGGACAGAAGAAAAACGGTTTATTTTCACCTAAAATAGCCTAAGACTTGCATTTGTTTAAATAATTTGCTTATAAAATATACAAATATTGATGGTTTATAGAATTTTTTTCAGAAAAAATCATTGGCAATGTAATTTCAGCAAGGTCAGAAAAAAAATTATTTTTTTTTCGCTTGAAAACACCAAAAATGTACATTTGTTTCTATAAATTGTTTATAAAATAAACCAATATTGATGGGTGGGAAAAAAGATCCCAGAAAACGTTATTGCCAATATAATTCCAGAAAATACAGAAGAAAAAACGGTTTATTTTCACCTAAAATACCCTAAAATGTGCATTTGTTTATATAATTTGTTTATAAAATAAACAAATATTGGTGGGTTAGAAACTTTTTTCAGAAAAAATCATTGGCGATGTAATTTCAGCAAGGTCAGAAGAAAAAATTATTTCTTTTCCCTTAAAAACAACAAAAATGTGCATTTGTTTATATAATTTGTTTATAAAATAAACAAATAACAAGTAATCTTAAATTTTCATGTCGACGCTACATTTTAACGATAAAAGCTAGCGATTGCAAGGCAGAAATATACTTGAAAGGCGAATAACCTCTAATGTTGATTATTTGTTGACACAATTTGTTTATAATAATTAAACATGCAAGTTAACAATTTTTTTATCTCTCCGATACCCTTGTGCATTAAACTCAAGGGACGAGACGTATAAGAAAAATTTTATCCTGTTTCTGTGACCTTGGAGAGGTCAAAAATGAAGGTCAAATGGCCAAAAAATGATCAGATGCAATTTTTCTGGCCAAGGTGGTTCACACTTTTACATTTTATCGACTTTTTTTATGCATCTTAAACGTTTTCTTTACTCAGACAAGCACGTAAATTTAGAAAAAGGGCATATCTGATCGTTTTTTGGACATTTGACCTTGATTTTCGGCCTATTCAAGGTCACATAAACAAGATTTCAATAGTACATTTTCAACGTGAAATTTTCCGCTCTATTCAAATCTGCAGTCAAAAATAGGGGTTACCATTTAAAGAAATCGTTTGACCTTGAAATGACCTTAAAAATTGACCTCAAGGTCAAAATAAATAGTCCGATTGAATGACCCTCTATGTCCTGGTCAACTTTTGTATGAACCGTTTTTCACGTACATGGGGTAGTTTGAAAGATATTTGGAATTATAGATTAAGATGGGTCACCCTGTATATATATATAGTTTCGGTTTTGGCTCCTCGGGAATCAAACCGAAGGGCCTATGACAAGGCTACCCCGCCTATCTCTGTCTGGCGTTTTTCGTTTGATCTTAACTTTTTTGTTATCCTTGTCCATTTCAGAATCATCTTCCCCTTCCTCTCTTTTTCTTTTATCTTCCCCTTCACTGCTAGTCGCGCTCACCTTTTTTTGTTATTCACCCAGACTCCTATTAGAGCCTGCGCTACCTAGCCTGTTGAGGCGCTGTAAATTCGACGGTCTCCCTCGTTTCTGGCTCGTGCCTGATCCCCTTCTCTCTGTCGATTCGCCCCTGGTCGATGTCTCGAACGCCTCCTCCTCGCTAATGACAATTTCTTCCTTCTCCCCACCACCCGCGCTACCAACATCGTCAGCCCTTGCTTCATCCATACCCTGCCCTCTGTCGCCCATTTGTGGACTTCGTATGATCGGCATTCCTACCTTACCAGCTAGTCCTTGAAGTTTCCCGCTCTTAACTTGCCTACCTCTTGCCCCCCCTTGCCAGACAACTATTTTTCTACTGCTAACCTCAAAAAAATTTGCGCGCTCTAATTTTCCTTTCTCACACCTTACTTTCACCCTTTACACACTTACCTTCAGTCACCCTTTTTCCTTCACGCCTGAACTCCGCACTCACTGCCCTTTCTGCCTCCACACAGGCTGATTCCCTTCACCAAAGCCAAAAAACGCAACACTTGACACTAAAGAGTTCTCTCACGATCGGTACCGAAAACGGAAGCCAATCTTATACATTGTGTTCAGACAAGTTATTGGCCTGTAATTCTTAGGTTCAGCTAAGTTGCCCGTCTCCGGCAGGAGCACTGTGCGTCCTTCCACCAACCACTCCAGAATAGGCTCTTCCGACTTTAGATATAAGGTGAAAATTCGGGCCAGATGCTGGTGGGTTGAAGGAAACTTCGTCCACCAGAAGGTCTTGATATCATCTGGACCGTAAGCAGAATAGTTCTTCATGCCTCTTAATACGTTTTTCACCTCCTCGGTAGTGATAGGTGGGCATTCCTCCTCAGCTGTTGTGAGGGCATTGCACAGCTCCTTGAAGCTATTCGTGTTCTTTGAGTCTTCTTGAAGTAGATGTTGGACCTCGCAGACTTCTCTCCAAAATGCTTCGACCTCCTCTGGTTTCGGCGGATGGTCGACAGTAACTGGAGGGTCGTGGAAGAGTCGAGATGGGTCAGACAAAAACTGTTGATTTTCTGTGACATACCCCTCCCTCCGCTCTAGACTTCTGTTAGCGTTAGATAGTACTCGTATTCTGTCAAGAAAATGGTGCCTGATGGTCAGTAGCTTTGACTTGTTGATTGTGTGATGACGGATCCGCAGTTCGCGCGCGAACTTTCAAACCTTGGCTGTGAAAGTCCTGCCAGATGTTATGTAGTTAATTACACACTGAATGTGGGACGCGTACTGTCTTGCCCAGCCTATCTTTGTGCTGAGTTGATGTATTCGTCTTTTGGTCTTATGATCAAACGTTGATTTTGTTTTACGGTTTGCATCTGCCAAAGTTCTCGCTGCACTGTATACACCACAATTGATAGTTCAGAGGTCGGATTCTTCGGAAAAATCTTCACGAAGCTCATCATCCAGTTCAGTCAGATCTTTGGGTTTGGAAGAAAGCTGAATGTTGATGTTTCTCCGAGTCCTGAAGCATCGTTCTTTGTCTATTGGATGCCTGTTCACGGTTGGTCTCAGTGTCGCTACTCTTTCTCTGTTGCCGGCTTGCTCTGGCTGCGGTAGAGTAGGCGCTCCGCTTACATAATCCCTTTTTCGGAGTTCGGCATGGTTTCGCAGACGTTGACGCGAAAAGTGTGAGAATTCTGGGTGTTTCTCGCACCACAGAATCTGCAGTCGTGCCATGTAACCTTCTCGCTCGGGGGCCATACTGCTATCGTAGCACTCTATCAGGTCGTCATTGAGTCGATCCGTCCACCCAAAAGTATTGAGATTCCGCCGGTCCATCGCATTGACTCCGTCTTGATTGGCTCCCCCAACTGTAGGGTTTTTGGCATTGTTGTCTGACCCATTGTCGGGAGCCCTGCGCGTTCGAAAGTTTTGAACCGCACTTACTACAACTATGTTTGGTGTTTTCATTGTTGCTCCCACGAGCAGCCAGGAAAAAGGTTCGTCCATCCTTGTAGAGCCCCGCGTGCAAGGATAAGGCTGATACTCTGAGAGGTCGCCCGGTATCTCAGGTCACCGTTTGAGACACCTCACCCAGGTGTCATTCAGCTTTCGGCACGGTTCTAACGCCTTCGCTTAGGGGTGATTCCTTCGGGACCATCCCTGGACACTTGTCCGCGACTGTTTATTCAATATTGTAACCATATTCAGCAGAAACCCTTGGTACATCAAGGACCCTCTATCCGTAAACCGAGGACGCGTTCGGTAGCTTTGGTGAAGGGAATCAGCGTGTGTGGAGGCAGAAAGGGCAGTGAGTGCGGAGTTCAGGTGTGAAGGAAGAAGGGTGAGTGAAGGCAAGTGTGTAAAGGGTGAAAGTAAGGTGTGAGAAAGGAAAATTAGAGCGCGCAAATTTTTTTGAGGTTAGGAGTAGAAAAATAGTTTTCTGGCAAGGGGGGGGGCAAGAGGTAGGCAAGTTAAGAGCGGGAAACTTCGAGGACTACCTGGTAAGGTAGGAATGCCGATCATACGAAGTCCACAAACGGGCGACAGCGGGCAGGGAATGGATGAAGCAAGGGCTGGCGATGTTGGTAACGCGGGTTGAAGACACCGACCAGGGGCGGATCGACAGAGAGAAGGAGATCAGGCACGAGCCAGAAACGAGGGAGACCGTCGAATTTACAACGCCTCAACAGGCTAGGTAGCGCAGGCTCTAATAGGAGTCTGGATGAATGGCAAAAAACGGACAAGGATAACAAAAAAGTTAAGATCAAACGAAAAACGCCAGACAGAGAGAGGCGGGATGGGGGGATGTTTGAGAAGCTGGAAGCCCTAATAAAAGGATTTAGAGAGGAAACAAGGAAGAGTCTGGAAGATATGAATAGGCAGAGGAAAGAAGTTAGGGGGGAAGTGAGAAAAGTAAGAGAAAAGTGGGAAGAGTGGGATAAACTCTGGAAAGAGAAGAAGGACAAGGTATGGGGTAAACTAGAGACCATAGAGAATAGACAGAGAGAGATTGACGAACAGACAAATAGGGAGATAAAACAACTGGAAGAACGGGTAAGCAACTTAGAAGTTAGGAATGAGCATATGGGGAAGGAAACAGAGAGTGCGGGAAAAGTAGAAGGGAGTGATAGGGTGCAAAATGAGAATGAAAGACTGAAGAAGAGACTGAGTGAGATTGAAAGAAGGCTGGAAGGGGAAGAAAGGGCGAAGAGGAAAAATAACATAGTAGTCAAGGGATTGAAAATAGAGAGTGAAACAGGGGAAATTGAGGTAAATAATCTGCCTAAAGATATTGGAATTCGGGTAAGGGTAGAAGGAGTTAAGAGAGTAGGAATGACGAAGGAAGGAAAAGAAGGAATGTTTGTAGTAAAAGCAGGGAGTGAGGAGGAAAAAAAGAAAATTATGGAGAACAAAAAATTATTGAAAGGAAGAAGGGAGAGAATTGAAGAGGATTTGACTTGGAGGGAGAGGAAAAGGAGATGGCGAATAGACCAGAGGGCATGGATAGAGAGGAAGAAGGGGCACATGGTATGGATAGGGAGAGACAGATTATGGATAAATGGGGAGGAATGGTTCTGGGACGAGGAATCAGAAGAAATAAGGAAGAAGGGAAAAAGAGTTGAGAAAGGTAGAAAAAAAGAAGATACGAAAGAGGTTAGCGATCAAACAGAGGGGTTTCCAAAAAGCAAGGCAGAAGAAAAGTAAGGAGGATAGGAGAGGGAAGGGATGCGAAAAACGTAAAAATAGCTTTCTGGAATGTGTCAGGCTTGAAGAACAAGAATGAAGGTTTTTGGCGGGAGTTAGAAAAATGGGATGTGATTATGATGAGTGAAACCTGGGCAGATGAGAAGGATTGGAAGGGGATGAAAAGGATGTTACCTGAAGGGTATGTGTGGACAATGCAAGAAGCAAGAAAGGAACACGTTAAGGGTAGAGGGATGGGCGGCATGGTCTCAGGGGTGAGAAAAGAACTGGCAGCAAAAAAGAGAAAAGGGGAGGATAGGGAGGAAAAGGATGGAACAATGGTAAGAAGGATTATAATTGGAAAAGTCAAAATAGCGGTGGTTTGTGTATATACAAGAAAAGGAAAAGAGGAAGGTTGTAGAGTAATAAGGAGGTGGATGGAGAAAAAGAAGTAAGAGTTGGTTTTGATAGGAGGTGACTTGAATGCTTGGACTGGTGAGCAAGGGGGAGGGACTTGGGATGAAGAAGAGGAGGCCTATATAAGGAGCTCCAAACATAGGGAGATAGACAGGGAGGGGAGGAGGTTACTAGAAGTAATAGGAGAAACAGGATGGTTCATATGTATTGGCAATATGAAAGGAGATGAGCAGGGAGAGATCACATTTATAGGTAAGGGAGAAACGGTAATAGACTACATCCTGGCGGAAGAAAGAATAAGGAATATGATATGCAGTATGAAGGTGGGGAATGAGATAGGGTCCGAGCACTTCCCAGTAATAGCGATACTGAAAGGTGGTGTCCACAAGCGCGGCAGAGGGAGAAAGGAAAGAGGGGGGGGGGGAAGGAACACGGAAATGGGAGACTGGGGGGTAGATAAATTAAAAGTGTTTGAACAAAAAATGGAAAAGGAGAACGTTAGAAACGAAAAGGAGAAAGAAGTAGACTTGTTGATTGAAAGGTTGAAAGGGTCGATTGAGAAGGTAAGGGATGAGATAGGTAGGAAAGAAGGAAGAGAAGAGGGAAAAGAGGCTGGTGGGACGAGGAATGCGGGGAGAGTAAGAAGAGAATGAAAGAGTGTAAGAAAATGGAGGAAAGGAGAAATAGAGAAGGCGGAGTACAACAGGAGGAAAAGAGAACATGAGAGGATGCTGGAAGGGAAAAAGCAAAAAGGAAAGGAGAAATACAAGGAAGAAGTAGAAAAAGCAATCAAAGAAGGTAGGGTTTGGGATGTGATAAACAGGGAAACAGGAGGAAGAAGGGGCGTGAATGAAGAAATAGAAATGGATGAATGGACGGATTATTTTAAAGGTCTGCTAGGGGGAGAACAAAATAGGATCGAAGGGGAAAATAGAAAGACAGTCCAGGGAGAAAGGGAGGAAGCGAACGAAATAACAAGAGAAGAAGTGAATGAGGCGATAGATAGACTAAAAAGAAGCAAGTCTACAGGAGAGGATGGTATGGAGAACGAAGCGATAAAGTATCGAGGAGAGGGGATTCGGGAAGGGATGTGGAAGATTTACAACAAGGTCTGAAAAGGTGAAGGGTGGCCGGAGGAGTGGAGGACAGGGCTGGTGGTACCGCTTGTCAAGAAAGGGGATGGTAAGAAGATAGAAGAGTACAGAGGGATCACCCACATGCCAGTGGGTTATAAAATATACGCGGAAATTCTAAGAAAAAGGTTGGAGAGTCAGATAGAAGAGAAACAAAGTATCCCACACAATCAAACGGGATTTAAAAAAGGGATGGGAACAATAGATAACATTTACGTACTCAACTACTTGGTTAACAGAAACTTAGGGAGAAAAAAAGGGAAATTAGTAGCCTTGTTCGTAGATTTTAAAGCAGCTTTTGACTCAGTGAATAGAAAAGTTCTATGGCAGGCAATGAAAGAGAGGGGAATAAAGGAAGGGTTAGTGAAGAGGATAAAGGAAATTTTTATTGAAACCAGGATTAGGGTGAAGATAGGGGGGAAAGAGGGGGAGGTTTTCTGGACAGAAAGAGGTCTTAGACAAGGGTGCCCGTTGAGTCCGCTGCTCTTTAATATGCTGCTGGCAGACTTAGAGGAGAAGCTAAAAGAGAAAAAGAAAGGGGGGACGATTCTGGGTAATAGCAAACTATATTCTCTAGCATACACGGACGACGTAGTTCTATTAGCAGACGATGAGAAGGGGATTAACCTGATGATACAAATTTTCGAAGAGTATGTAGGAGCAAAAGAACTGACGGTGAACGTAGGGAAGACCAAGGTGATGTGCTTCAGAAAGAGAAAGGCCAAAATAGGTTACGGTTGGAAGATGAACGGACAAACAGTGGAAAGTGTGGAGGAGTTCTGTTACTTAGGTTTCTGGTTTGAGGCAGGAGGGGGAAACGAGGTGCAGGTGAGGAAGAGAATCGAATGTGCGAGCAAAGTAATGGGCCAAGTATGGGGTATAGGAAAGAGAAGATTCAAGGACGATTGGAGAATGAGGGTCTGGTTGTTTGATGCGTTGGCATGGGCGGTATTGGGTTATGGGGTAGAAGTCTGGGGATGGAAGGAACATAGGAAAGTGGAAAGCATGCATGAGAGATTTCTGAGATGGGTAATGGGGGTTAGTTGGAGTTGCCCAGGATACATGTTGAGGGAAGAACTAGGAAGGGAGAAAATGGTAACGAGACAAATTAAAAGAGCCTGGAGGTTTGAAGAGAAGCTGAAAAGGGGAGAGGGGAGCAGAATAACAAAAGTATGCTTGGACGAAGTTTGGAACAAGGAGACGAGAGGAAATTTGGGAAACTCGAAATGAGAGGAAGAAAGGACAAAACTGAGGAGGGTTTGTGAGATACAAGAAGGGGTTCTGAATTGGCAGAACATAGAATTAGAGCTATTAGTAAGACAAGGAGAAGAGAGATGGAGAAAGATTATGGATTCTAGCTACAATAGATGGTATATGATGGTCAAAGAGTTGCCGGAATCAGAATATTTGCAAAAGATGAAAAAGGAAGACAAATGTAATAGGCTGGTACGGTTTGGAATGGGGGAAGGAGTGAGAGCTTGTAGATATTGGATGGATGGAGAGGACAATCTGTGCAGAGTATGTGGATACGAAGTGGAGTCATGGGCACATGTGTTAGAGAGGTGTACAGGAGAGGAAGATGGACATTTGAGTGTGGATGAGTGTGTGAAATGGATCTTGGATGGCAATGGGCAGGGAGTGATGTGGATGAAAAAACTGGAAGAATTAAGAGAAAGCAATGGACCAGGGCAGAGCCGAACGGGTAATCCTGTTTAAAGGAAAGTAACCAGTAAAAAAATTTCAAATTTGAAATCGGTGAAAATGCATTTAATGGTAAGAAAAAACGGAAGCCCTGGAAGATCGCTCATTTTAGAAGTAAGAAGAATAGTATTAATAGTATTGTTATTATATAAGGCGAAGCGTTAGAATATAAGCAGCGGATAAGATAGACTAAGGATGAAGTGTAAATATATGTAGAGGGAGCGGAGGCCCTCAAACCCGTAAAAGGGAGAGATTAAATATATATACATACATAGACAATGTATAAGATCTTTACAGCTATCCTAAATAATAGGATTCTTCGGACAATTGGACCTGTGTGGCGAGAGATGTATGAACAACGCGGCTCAAAGAAAGGCGTAGCAGGATGTCGGGAGAACCTGCTCATCGATAGATGTGTTTGTAAAGACGCAGCATCCTATCAGCGGTTCCTATCGATTGCCTGGATTGATTACCGGAAAGATTTCGATTCAACCTCTCATAGACTTATCATCTGTCTGTTGGAAAGCTTGAAGGTTCATCTACACATCGTGAGGTGCATAGAGAGATTAATGCTGCTTTGGAAAACCAGATTTACTATCTCATCTGCAAAACATCGTGTGATCACTAACAGTGTCACCTTTCAGAGAGGTGTGTTTCAGGGCGACACCATGAGCCCTCTTCTCTTTTGCCTCACATTATTGCCACTGTCTCTCGCACTTCGTCATTCCGAAGGGTACCTCTGTGGCAAACCTGGAGATCGAAAGCATAAGGTCACTCATCTATTTCACATGCACGATCTGAAGATCTATGCTAGACATCCAGAGAAACTACATCAAGCTCTAAAAATTGTCGAAGGGTACACTTAAGAGATTGGAATGGAGTTCGGGTTAGAGAAATGCGCCACGGTTACTTTGAAGAAAGGAAAACTTAATGGCACCCCCGAAAATCCTGAGCTCGTCGGCAGAAGCGCTGTACGACACCTTGGCGCTTACATACCTGGGCGTGCCACAGAGCCGCATTCAGGACGTGACATCTATAAAGGATACTCTCCGAAGCAGATACAAACGTCTCATCCGGCAGATTTGGTCTTCCGAACTATCGGCTAAGAACAAAGTATCTGCAACGAACATGCTTGCCGTCCCGGTAGTACTCTATTCATTTGGAGTGGTTCCGTGGACGAAGGACGAGCTCAAATCCCTTGATATCGGGACGAGAAAGGTTTTGCACGTGAACAAAAGCATGCACCCGAAGTCTTCTGTTCCGCGACTTTACATCTCACGCCGCCTAGGTGGTCGCGGAATACTGAAATTGAATGTCTTCACAACAGGATTATTCTGGGTACAGCACATATAGTTGCAAATGGACAAGACCCTCTTCTTAAAATGGTCAGGAAACATGAAGAAGCGGGCAAAGGGGCGGTACTGTACAAAGCAGCGGAGGAGGCTGCTGAGACACTCGGTCTTGACTTAAGTACCAGCGGTGAGCAAAATGCATCAAATCTTATCCATCTTGAATACTCACTTCTGAAGGCATCTTCCACAGAAATGTTGAGGATCAGTCGATGTCGTATGAACTAACGTGTGCTTTCCTTAAATCATCCGAATTCAAGTCGGGCACGGAGGGTTTCATTTTGGCATGTCAAGACGGTGTCATTTCCACTCTAGCATACCGTCGCCACATGTTGAGCCAAGATATTCCCGATGATAGCTGCAAAGCGTGTCATGCACACCCCGAACATCTAGGACTCATACTATCTAGTTACCCAACTCATGCGGGAACGACCTACATCCAATGGCACAATGCGGCACTAAGAGTGCTTTATTACCATCTCTGTCACTCTTACGGAAATGGCCCAAATACCGCTCCGCTAAACGCTCCTAGGGAAATAGAGTCAATTGTCGAAAATGAGACCTGCCGTATATACTGAAACTTCATATTCTCGACAATTGCTTCTGCTGCGCACTCGAGGCCTGACATAGTTCTCCTTGACTTCGAGAAACGAACCATGTTCGTTATCGAAATTTCGGCACCAGCTGACAAAAACGTCACAGCCAAGGAGAATGAAAAAAAAGAGAGGTATAAAGATCTTATGAGGGAGTTGCGACGGTTATACCTCGAATATTCTGTTAAGCTAATCGTCTTAATCATCGGCGCTCTTGGAGATACCAAAGTTTCACTGGTTAACAGCCTGAAAAGAATCCCTGTGTGTCAACAAAATGTTGAGACACTTGCGTGGAAAATGCAGAAGGCGGTCGTCCTTGGGTCCTCCGTGTCCTCAGGGTGCACGAGACTTTTGCCGGATCATCGTATTCAATTAATCGCAGACTGTAACCGCCTATCTTACGGTCGTGAGACGTGGTTACAGCTGACATTTTACCGCGATATCGCTGGGAGGGGTTGCCATTTTTCAGATTAGCACCCGCTCCCGGCGAAATCCTGCGTTTGTCCCTATGACAAACTTTTAACTATATATATATACGAGGTGCAGGTGAGGAAGAGAATCGAATGTGCGAGCAAAGTAATGGGCCAAGTATGGGGTATAGGAAAGAGAAGATTCAAGGACGATTGGAGAATGAGGGTCTGGTTGTTTGATGCGTTGGCATGGGCGGTATTGGCTTCTGAGTGTTCTGCTTCGGAGAGTATCCTTTATAGATGTCACGTCCTGAATGCGGCTCTGTGGCACGCCCAGGTATGTAAGCGCCAAGGTGTCGTGCAGCGCTTCTGCCGACGAGCTCAGGATTTTCGGGGGTGCCATTAAGTTTTCCTCAACAACCAGATGATATGTATATATATATATAAAATAAAGTTAAACAACCACCGCAGGGTACCACTAAGAGCAACTGCCATCTAAAAAAAAAAAAGATGTCAATAGCCCCCAGTGGAACCGCGGTAAAATACACCTATGGCCACGTCTCACATCCGTGAGATGGGTGGTCACAGGGCACGACGAAATCACAACGACAGGCCGGCGAAACCCTCGTGTGTCTTGAGGACACGAAGCGACCCAAGGATGACAGCTTTCTGCATCCATCTCGCAAGTGCCTTGGCATATTTTTGGCACGCGGGTATGGCTTTGAGGTTACGAACCAGTGATAGTTTAGCACCTCCGAGAGCACCTATCACAAGGACAATTACTCGTACCGAATATTTTGGGTACAGTCGTTGCAGCTCTCTTTTAAGGTCTTGATACCTCTCCTCTTTTTCTTTCTCCTTTGCAGTGATATTGTATTCGGACGGAGCCGAGAATTCGATCACGAATATAGTTCGTTTCTCGAAGTCTTGGAGAACAATGTCAGGCCTCGAGTGCGCAACGGAGACTGCTGCCCGAAAATCATAGTTCCAGAAAATCTGGCACTTCTCGTTTCGGACAATTGACTCTATATCCTTTGGAGCGTTCGGCAGGGCAGGGTCGCGACCAACACCATAAGAGCGACAAAGGTGGTAATAAAGTACTCTTAGGGCCGCGTTATGTCTATAGATATACGTTGTTCCTGCGTGGGTTGGACACCCCGATAGTATGTGTTCTAGGTACTCAGCGTGTGCATGACACGCTCTGCACCTATCACTGGGAACTTCTTGACATAAAATGCGGTGACGGTATGCTAAGGTGGAGATGACACCGTCCTGGCATGCGAAAATAAAGCCCTCTGTACCTGAATTGAGCCCTGATGATTTGAGGAAAGCAAAAGTTTGCTCCTTCGACAAGGACTGTTTTTCTACATTTCTGTGAAAGTTTCCGTGCATATGCTTGTCGAGTAGCTCTTGGTGAAATTTTCCAACCTCTGCTTTCTTCACTTCGGCTTTTAGACGTGAAGCATCTAGATGGAGTAATGCACTTTCCTCACTTCTGATATTAAAATTCAGGCCAAGGGTCTCGGCAGCTTGCTCCGCGGCTTTGTAAAGGAACGCTCCTTCGCCAATCATCTCGTGGTTTCTGACCATCTTTAGGAGAGGATCTCTGCCATTTGCAACGATGTAAGCTGTACTCAAAATAATTCGGTTATGAAGACACTGGAGATTCAGAAGTCCGCGTCCGCCTTGACGGCGTGAAATGTATAATCGCGGAACTGACGAATTGATATGCAAGCTTTTACGCATATGCATGATCTTACGCGTGGTGACATCAAGGGCCTTAAGCTCGTTCTTCGTCCATTGAACCACCCCAAACGAGTAGAGTAGGACCGGGACGGCAAGCATGTTAGTCGCAGATACCTTGTTCAACGCCGACAGATTGGAAGACCAAATCTGTCGAAGAAGATGCTTGTATCTGCTTCGGAGAGACTCCTTCACTGATGTTACGTCCTGAATGCGGCTTTGAGGCACGCCCAGGTATGCATAGGTCTCTCCAGTGTTAAGATGTCTAATAACACTTATATCGACAAGTTCAGGGTCCTTGGGAACGCCAGTAATCTTTCCTTTCTTCAAATGAATTTTGGCACACTTTTCCAAACCAAAGTCCATCCCAATCTCTCCTGTGTAGTTCTTGACGATATTTATAGCAGTTTGAAGTTTGCTTTTACCAGCGGCATAGATCTTCAGGTCATCCATATAAAATACATGAGTGACCTTATGCTCACGCTGATTAGTGTCGCCACAGAGGTATCCAGGAGAATTTCGTAGTGCGAGAGATAGAGGCAGAAGTGTGATGCAAAAAAGTAAAGGGCTCATACTATCCCCTTGAAAGACGCCCCTCTGGAAGGTGACCTTGTTCGTCGTCACTCGATGATTCCTAGATGAGATTGTAAATCTAGTTTTCCAAAGAGGCATCAATCTCTCTATGCATCTCACTATGTGTGGATGTACCTTCAAGCTTTCCAACAGAGAGATGATAAGTCTATGAGAGGTTGAATCGAAAGCTTTCCGGTAGTCAATCCAGGCCATTGAAAGGACGCGCTGATGGACTGTAGCGTCTTTACAAACACACCTGTCAATCAGCAGGTTCTCTCGACAGCCTGCTACACCTTTTTTCGAGCCTCGTTGTTCGTACATCTCTCGCCACACAGGCTCAATTCGTCGAACAATCCTGTTGTTTAGGACAGCTGTAAAGATCTTATACAGTGTGTTCAAACAAGTTATTGGCCTGTAATTCTCCGGTTTGGACAAGTTGCCTTTTTTCGGTAGGAGTATAGTACGTCCTAACACCAGCCACTGCGGAATGGGATGGAATATATATATATATATATATATAATTTTAAAAAAGTTAAACAACCACCGCAGGGTACCACTAAGAGCAACTGCCATCTAAAAAAAATGTCAATAGCCCCCAGTAGAACCAAGGTAAAATACACCTATGTCCACGTCTCACATCCGTGAGATGGGTGGTCACAGGGCACGACGAAATCACAACGACAGGCCGGCGAAACCCTCGTGTGTCTTGAGGACGCGAAGCGACCCAAGGATGACAGCTTTCTGCATCCATCTCGCAAGTGCCTTGGCATATTTTTGGCACACGGGTATGGCTTTAAGGTTACGAACCAGTGATAATTTCGCACCTCCGAGAGCACCTATCACAAGGACAATTACTCGTAACGAATATTTTGGGTACAGTCCTCTTTTTCTTTCTCCTTTGCAGTGATGTTGCATCCGGACGGAGCCGAGAATTCGATCACGAATATAGTTCGTTTCTCGAAGTCTTGGAGAACAATGTCAGGCCTCGAGTGCGCAACGGAGACTGCTGCCCGAAAATCGTAGTTCCAGAAACTTTGGCACTTCTCGTTTCTGACAATTGACTCTATATCCCTTGGGGCGTTCGGCAGGGCAGGATCGCAACCAACATAGTAAGAGCGACAAAGATGGTAATAAAGTACTCTTAGAGCCGCATTATGTCTATAGATATACGTTGTTCCTGCGTAGATCGGACACCCCGATAGTATGTGTTCTAGGTACTCAGCGTGTGCATGACACGCTCTGCACCTATCACTGGGAACTTCTTGACATAAAATGCGGTCACGGTATGCTAAGGTGGAAATGACACCGTCCTGGCATGCGAAAATGAAGCTCTCTGTACCTGAATTGAGCCCTGATGATTTGAGGAAAGCAAAAGTTTGCTCCTTCGACAAGGACTGTTTTTCTACATTTCTGTGAAAGTTTCCGTGCAGTTGCTTGTCGAGTAGCTCTTGGTGAAATTTTCCAACCTCTGCTTTCTTTACTTCGGCTTTTAGACGTGAAGCATCTACATGGAGTAATGCACTTGCCTCACTTCTGATGTTAAAATTCAGGCCAATGGTCTCGGCAGCTTGCTCCGCGGCTTTGTAAAGGAACGCTCCTTCGCCAATCATCTCGTGGTTTCTGACCATCTTTAGGAGAGGATCTCTGCCATTCGCAACGATGTAAGCTGTACTTAAAACAATTCGGTTATGGACGTGGTAAGATCAGGGGCCTTAAGCTCGTTCTTCGTCCATTGAACTACCCCAAACGAGAAGAGTATAACCGGGACGGCAAGCATGTTAGTCGCAGATACCTTGTTCAACGCCGACAGATTGGAAGACCAAATCTGTCGAAGAAGATACTTGTATCTGCTTCGGAGAGACTCCTTCACTGATGCTACGTCCTGAATACGGCTTTCAGGCACGCCCAGGTATGTATAGGTCTCTCCAGTGTTAAGATGTCTAATAACACTTATATACACAAGCTCAGGGTCCTTGGGAACGCCAGTAATCTTTCCTTTCTTCAAATGAATTTTGGCACACTTGTCCAAACCAAAGTCCATCCCAGTCTCTCCTGTGTAGTTCTTGACGATATTTATAGCAGTTTGAAGTTTGCTTTTACCAGCAGCATAGATCTTCAGGTCATCCATATAAAAAAACACGAGTGACCTTATGCTCACGCTGATTAGTGTCGCCACAGAGGTATCCATGAGAATTCCGTAGTGCGAGAGATAGAGGCAGAAGTGTGATGCAAAAAAGCAAAGCGCTCATAGTATCCCCTTGAAAGACGCCCCTCTGGAAGGTGACGTTGTTCGTCGTCAGACGATAATTCCTAGATGAGATGGTAAATCTAGTTTTCCAAAGAGGCATCAATCTCTCTATGCATCTCACTATGTGTGGATGTACCTTCAAGCTATCTAACAGACAGATGATAAGTCTATGAGAGGTTGAATCGAAAGCTTTTTTGGCCATTGACAGGACGCGCTGATGGATTGTAGCTTCTTTACAGACACACCTGTCAATCAGCAGGTTCTCTCGACAGCCTGCTACACTTTTTTTCGAGCCACGTTGTTCGTAAATCTCTCGCCATACAGGCTCAATTCGTCGAACAATCCTGTTGTTTAGGACAGCTGTAAAGATCTTATACAGTGTCTTCAAACAAGTTATTGGCCTGTAATTCTCTGGTTTGGACAAGTTGCCTTTTTTCGGTAGAAGTATAGTGCATCCTAACACCAGCCACTGCGGAATGGGCGTCTCCGACATTAAATATGAGGTGAATATGCGGGCCAAATGTTGGTGTATAGAAGTAAACTTCTTCCACCAAAAGTTCTTGATAAAATCTG
>CAKNXH010047631.1:0-10518 GCA_932178445.1 Andricus quercusramuli
GAAAGACCTTAGATACTAATAGGCCCAAGTGGGGGACCGCACACACAATAATTTTTTGAGGCTCTTTACTTGGGGTGGTCACTAGAGAGATTGATCAGCCACCTGGGTCGGAGCAATGTTGCGCGACGAACGTGTTATTTAAATAAATAACACGCAAATTCTAGATCAATCTAAAACATGTATATCTCCTTCCCCACATTACTATTTTCCAACCGTGCGAATCACGCCTACCCCGAAAGGGAAATGGCCTAATGGTATAATAATAATTAATGTTGATGGTACTTGAAAATTCGAACAATTTATTCTATTTTTACATTCTCATCCAGAGAAGGTATTAGATTTGTGTAAAATTTGACCCCTCCCCCCATTTTTGTCAAATGTCCATTTTTCAATAATCATTTAAAAATTTATCATATATATGTTCCAAAAACAACTTGTGCAAATGTGTCCGAGCGCGTAGCGCGAGGTGAATATATTATCGAGCGCGAAGCGCGAGATAAACAAATCATCGAGCGCGAAGCGCGAGATATAACAGGTGCGCGCCCTAGGCGCGCTCAAACTAGCGAGCGAAGCGAGCCGCGCGCGACGCGCGCGATGAGAATGTGCCCGCGAAGCGGGCAGATTTTTTAGAAAACATTTCAGGTATCTGGAATCGTCGGAACCCGTAGATTCTGAATTTCTAACTTTTGAATCTGTATATGCAACACTGAAAAAAAAAATTATTTTCAATTTTTAATCCTTTTGGGTTGCCTACCTGCGGTCCTAGCCGATGAGCTACCTGATGGAATGTGAATTAGCATATCTTCAGAAATCGCCAGACTCCTCAGGAATTTTTCAGGATGTTCAGGAATCGTCAGAACTTCTGACAATTTGTGACTTTTTTTTTAGTGGGGATGCGTCAGGTTTTTAAGATATCCTAACATGAATGTGCAAAAATGGCTATTTTTAGCCATATTTGAGGCAATATAACACGATCAGCAATTTTTGTCCTTAAAAACTGCTAACGCCAACGTTTAGTACTCCTTTTTATCTTCCATTTCCATTTCTGATCATCCAGAACCGATCTTTTTCTCCGAGATATCACACAGTAACCAAAAACAACTTAGATACTTTTTTTCGCCCCTTTTCAGATAGTTGGAAGAAATCTTTCTGATTGTATGATTTATTTTTTATTAGAAAGATACGGAAATGTACGCTGAAGTGAAGGAATTTCCTTCTTTATTTTAAAGCAAATACAAATTTAATAATTTTTATTTGAAGAACATTGAACATAAAATATTGTCATTGCGAACCGCGACAAACAAATCGCGCGCCGTGATCGCGATCAAACTTTTGAGTTTACATTAAACGATGAACAGAAACGAGCGTGGCGCAAGACTTACATGATTTTTAAACGAAATATCGAGCGCGAAGCGCGAGTGTCTTGATGAGAATGTATTCCTTAAGGTCGATAGAATGATTTTTCGATTTTAATACAATTAATATAATTCCGATTAGCCGGTAATAATCCTATTACAGTCTATTAGAGAAGCAAGTTCGTATTTTGTAACATTTAGAGTAAATGAACACCTCATTGGTCCCGATTAGAACCTATTAGAAAAATATAGCACAAAGAATATTTGTTTTCGAAAGCCTAATAGAGCCACATAGAAAGATTTTCTCAATTCCAATTCCCGTCCCAATAGTAGATTAAATACCGAATACAACCGGTTAGAATCCAAATTGAAATAAAAAACTTCCGAACCATTTAGAACCATATAGAAATTCAAGTGGATCCAATGAAGCAGATCCCAATAGATTCCTAATAGAGCCACATAAAACACATCACTTGCAATTTTAAACCAATTATTGATTTCAACATGCCACTAAAGTAATTAATAGAACCAGTTAGGGAAGCAGTATCGTACTTGTAGCACATAGAACAAAGCAGGTCCTAATAGGCATCTAATAGATCCGCTTAAAAGACATATCTTCGAATTTTAATCATATTAATTCGATTACAACATCCCACTCAAAAACCTGAAAGAACCTGCCAGGGCAGCAATTTCGTACTACGAGCACTTTGAATATAGCTGATCCCAATAGGTGCCTATAAGAGCCGCTTAGAACACATCACTTTGAATGTTTTTCCCAATAATTTCATTCCCAAGGTCCAACAAAATACCTAATAGAACCTGTTAGGGAACCGTACTTCTATTTCGAATTAAGCAGACCCCAATAGGGACCTATTAGAGCCGTTTAAAATACATCACTTTGAATTTTAATCCGGGTGATTTGGTTCCAAAGGTCCAATAAAATACCTAATAGAACCTGTTAGAAAAACAATTTTGCACTTAATAATATGTAAAGTGAAAGAATACCTCATTGTATCCACGTAGATCCTGTTAGAAAAATTTAACAAAAGAACATAAGTACCGAATAGGACCGGTTAGAAACCATTTTAGAATAAGAATTCTATTAGAAACCAGTTAGGACCATACAAGATTTCATCTGCATCCTATATGTTTTCTAAACGGCGTTATTTATTGATAATAATAACAATAACGTTAATTTATGTTTGGAACGTTCAAGCGCCCTAATAGCACGGAACGTTCCGCGGGCACCTTCGGAACGTTCCACTGGAACGTTCCCGGAACGTTAAAATGTCCGCCCTTGGGAACGTTCCAGTGGAACGTTCCATTGGGACCTGAGGGGAACCTTCCATTATTGTTGTTTTTAACAACAATGATCTCGTAAACCGTAAGAGATAGGTAAGAATGGATGTAATTTTTGAGTTTTGAGTATCACATATACTTCACTATAATATGATATCCGTATCATAAATTGACATCGATTTTGATCTATCACTTACGTTTTACGCGTTTTTTATTGATAATAATAACAATAACATTTAGATGGTAGAAATGACATACTTCAGACCAATCAGTAGAAATTGGATGTTAAAATTTCTTTATTTCTGTCGACGTTTCGAAAACAGTCACGTTTTCCTCATCAGGACTTTGAAGTTCCGTTTCCATTTTAAACGTCGACAGAAAAAAAGAAATTTTAACATCCAATTTCTACTGATTGGTCTGAAGTATGTCATTTCTACCATCTAAATATTATTTCTCATTAACTTATATCACTCAGACAAGTAACAGCGCTTTAACTACATCATTATTCTAACCAATAACAATAACGTTAATTCATGTTTGGAACGTTCCTGGAACGTTCCATAGCGGCGGACATTTTACACCTCCCTGGAACGTTCCGCTGGAACGTGTCGAAAGTTCCTGGAACGTTCCGCTGGAACGTGCCGAAAGTTCCCATGGAACGTTCCGGGAACGTTCCATGCTATTAGGGCGGAACGTTCCCAAGCGGCAGACATTTTACACGTCCCGGGAACGTTCCGAAAGTTCCCGCGGAACGTTCCGTGCTATTAGGGGTAATGATAAATAATAACCCTGGCGGACCGGCCGAACGCAAACATTACGCTACAGCGTAACGGTAAAGTAATGCTAAAGTAATGGTAAAGTAATATGGCATTATAATTAATAAAAGAAACAAAATGAATATGTAAACTGTTGCAATTATAACAAAACGTTGAAATTTACGTTCAACGGTCATGCCGCAATTGCAACAAGTTGCTTTTGCAGCATTAAAAAATAAAAAAACATAGTGACCGTCATTGCAGTCGGGCCCCTGCATATTGGCAACCCGCTAACGTGGCTTTAAGTGGGTTGCCAGTCTGCAGGGACCCGACTTGAATGACAGCCACTTTGTTTTTTTATTTTTTAACGCTGAGAAAGCAACTTGTTGCAATTACGGCATGACCATTTAATGTAAATTTTAACGTTTTATTATAATTGCAACAATTTACATATTAATTTTGTTTCCTTTATTAATTATAATGCCATATTACTTTAGCATTACTTTACCATTACTTTACCGTTACGCTGTAGCGTAATGTTTGCGTTCGGCCGGTCCGCCAGGGAAGATTAACATTTTCTGCTGTTGAACCATGAAGATATTAAAATTTATACCTTTTGTGAATATCATGACAAATAGCTTGATCATAAAAGTCTTTGACTTACTGCTACCATCGAAAATACGATTTCGAGCAAATCCTTTCAACTCGTTGATTTGAATTTTTGAGGATTTTCTAACAAAGAACCCCTTCTTTAAAAAAGTATCTCTTGCCAATTCTCCCGTTCCACCCTTCATGTATTAATTATATTATGAACGTAATACAAATTGTAAAAAAAGGAATGTGAACAAGAGTATCGATAATTATGAATAAATATTTAATATCTTTTGATAAAATTTTCCTCCGAAATTAAGAAAAAATATTTTTAAATAAGCAAAACATAATAATTATCATTTCATATGTCGTGGGCACTGAATTATATAATTTTGTTTATTCAGGAAAAGGTAATAAGACACATAACCTAAAATCCCTGGCGGACCGGCCGAACGCAAACATTACGCTACAGCGTAATGTTAAAGTAATGGTAAAGTAATAGAGTAATAAGTAATATGGCATAATTAATAAAAGAAACAAAATTAATATGTAAACTGTTGCAATTATAATAAAACCTTGAAATGAACGTTAAATGGTCATGCCGTAATTGCAAAAAGTTGCTCTTGCAGCGTTAAAAAATAAAAAAACAAAGTGACCGTCATTGAAGTCGGGCCCCTGCATATTGGCAACCCGCTAACGCGGCTTCAAGTGGGTGGTCAGTCTGCAGGGGCCCGACTTGAATGACAGCCACTTTGTTTTTTTATTTGTTAACGCTGAGAAAGCAACTTGTTGCAATTATGGCATGACCATTTAACGTAAATTTTCACGTTTTATTATAATTGCCCTGGCGGACCGGCCGAACGCAAACATTACGCTACAGCGTAATGGTAAAGTAATGGTAAAGTAATGGTAAAGTAATATGGCATTATAATTATTAAAAGAAACAAAATTAATATGTAAACTGTGCAATTATAATAAAACGTTGAAATTTACGTTAAATGGTCATGCCGTAATTGCAACAAGTTGCTTTCTCAGCGTTAAAAAATGAAAAAACAAAGTGGCTGTCATTCAAGTCGGACCCCTGCAGACTGGCAACCCACTTGAAGCCGCGTTAGCGGGTTGCCAATATGCAGGGGCCCGACTTCAATGACGGTCACTTTGTTTTTTTATTTTTTAACGCTGCAAGAGCAACTTTTTGCAATTACGGCATGACCATTTAACGTTCATTTCAAGGTTTTATTATAATTGCAACAGTTTACATATTAATTTTGTTTCTTTTTTTAATTATAATGCCATATTACTTTACCATTACTTATTACCATTACGCTGTAGCGTAATGTTTGCGTTCGGCTGGTCCGCCAGGGTGCAACAGTTTACATATTAATTTTGTTTCTTTTATTAATTATAATGCCATATTACTTTACCATTCCTTTACCATTACTTTACCATTTCGCTGTAGCGTAATTTTTGCGTTCGGCCGGTCCGCCAGGGAATATTATAGTTAATCCATATTTTCCTTCACGCATTTTCAACATTACACCCGGTAAGAAGCCTTGCATTAAAAAGTATTAGAAATTTTGAATCCCTAAGAATGCCTTTTCTGTCCTTCGTTTTTTAATCCTTATTAGACGGCGAAAATAATAAGATTCCAATCCCTTTTAAAGCCGATCGGAGCTGCCAAACGTAACCTCAAGTAAACTAAGAACACAATTTTCATTTGAAGCATTAAAACGCGCTCCAAAAGCAAAAAATTTGCAAAATCTAGTAGGGTTATTTACAAGAATACATCTCTTTATCGTAAAATATTGGCTTTGTTCAAATATTATCAATTACAAAAATATAAAATGATGATAAAAAATTTTTTTAATTATTTTTCACCATAGCCATCTGTGTGGAAATTAATCCTGGCATCGTAAAATGACCGACGCTATCTTTTAAAAAGCTTTTGACCTCATTATTATTCGAAAAACAGACAATTCGAAAAAAAAGATTGACATTTTTATATTTCATGGTTGCTTCGCGGTATCTAAATTTATTCAGAAAAATATCATCGCCGCTTGGTACAGAAAGGGTTTCAATTTAAGAGATAACTTCTACTGTTGTGGAGATTCAAAACGGGAGGACAGAAAGGGGATCCAGAAGTATTCAATATTTGTTACGTTACCACTGGGTACATGAAATTTTCCAATACTTTTTAATGCAAGCCTTCTTACCGGGCAATACATTTTATTAGCATTGAAGTTTTTCTATACCTCAAAATTACAAGAAATTTAAGTCTCACATTTTACATTTTCAAACCACTTACATTTCGTCGCCCTAGAGTTACACTACGCCATGTCCACTTTTTGAAATTTTTGAACTATATTATTACTTTTAGGGACGGTAAGGGTTAAACTTTGTATTTTAATAAGTTTTTCCCTGAAATTTATTTCCCCAGCTGTTACAATTATTAATTAAAATAGTGACGTTAATTAAAAGTTAGAATTATATCACGTCATGTCCTGTTTTGCATTGCTTATAAGTGAAAAAATGCCAACTTCGTAGTGAATATTTTGTATGGATAACCTACATTTAATTTGAGAAATAACAATTTTCAAAAATATATTTAACCTAATAAAAGTAACCATCGGAATATTACTCAAAAGTCAATGATTCGCGAATAACTCATTTCATTCGAGGTATGTACCCAGAAAAAAAGAAAGTATTGATACGAATTGAATTGAAAAGACTAAGACACCCTGCAAATCCCGCTTTGTGACAATGACGCATTGGACCTATGTGTCAATGCATGTAAATTCATGAAGAAGGTATTTCAATTTTGAATCTTTATATACGTACAAATACAGTACAAAAGTCTAAAGTCAGCGAATACACTTCAATGCGCCAGCACGCAATTAAACGCTTTAAGGGCCCTAGAAATCGAGTGTAAATCGTAGATAATGGATTCAGGCCAAACGGCGAAGCCATTTTGTCTGATTTTTTGTGTACATGATCTAAAGGGTATATAGACTGTCGGTACAGCTCACTTTTTTCGGAAAAAAATCTATTTTTCATGCAACAATGAAAATAAGAAAAATTTCTTTTTTGTGGTACAGTGTTCTACTATTAAGCAAAACATGTAGCAGGTAAAGCAGTTAGCGTGCTAAGAATTCTTTTGCGTGACCCTAGCGGAGGAGGGAGAAACTACTATAAATTCAGAGACGAACACACAGCATACGGAAACTAGGGGCCCCTACCCAAAGGAGTGGGTAAATTCCCAAAAGGTTTGTTGGGTGGCAAACTTACGGCGAAAGAAGTACCTTTTGTACATTAAATGACGATGTACAAGCTTTCTGTATAAACGGCAGATTATACAAACGTGTCAGATATCGATAATATTTGTCGCCCAATTTCCTCCGAAAATACCAGATTGATTCGCATTTGACACAAGCTTTGCATGTTTGCACAAAACTCAGAGGCTGTCTGCAATAACCGGTTATAGAAGTCAATCGGTTAGTATGTATTTGGACCCTGAGAGCTTGTAAAAAATATTTCTAGTTGTAATGTTCCAACCATATATTTGAATTTTAAATTTAATTGCGCTTCTTCGTTTCCTCATGAGAAAAACTTATAGCACGTGTACTTGTTGTAACAAAAAGGAAATTCTGCTACTTTCAACTACAAAATGGCCTCCTGTCAGCTAATTGGACTGTACGATATGTACGCACTTGTACGTGATTTTCGTTTTCTTTTCAAATGTTTATGAAAATTTTATAAAATCTTTGAAATATTTGTGAAATCTTTCGTATGCGTTTGAAATAATTTAAATATAGGAAATCGTGTGATATCTTTGCAATTATTAAACCTTTTTGACATCTTTGGAATTTTTGTATTCTTCTATAATCATAACGAAATATTTATGAAATTTTAGAAATATTTTGTACATCTTTCGGAAATCTGTGGTATTCTTTGGAAATTGCTGAAATTATCATAAAGTTTCTCATTTACAAATTTGACATCGAGAAAAAAGAATGTTTCTGCCGACAAATGTAATTCCTAACTGAAAGGACTGGCATTGCAAAAAAAAAACGAATTTTTATGACGACAAATGCCCGCATAATACATTTGTTTTAAAAATCATACGATTAATCAAAAAATTAGGAATTGTGCTGAAATTATCATAAAATTCCCAGTTAAAAAAATCTCACGAAGAAATATCTCAATCGTTATATTGTTGTTATCAAAATTCCTTGCAATATAACTTTAGAAAACGTAAAATTATGGATAATCGTAGAAAACATTCGTTTTCACAAATAATTTTTTTTCTTTATTATATAACATTGGAATATCTTTGATGTATGTTAATCTGTAACGAAAATATATCAGAATAAAAACAGGGCCCTGGAAATCTAGTGTAAATCGTAGAAAATGGATTCAGGCCAAACGGCGAAGCCATTTTGTCTGATTTCTTGTAGAAATAATCTAAATGGTATAAAGATTCTCGGTACAGAGCGCTTTTTTCGAAAAAAATCAATTTTTCATGTAAAAATCAAACGAAATAAATTTTCATCGACTCCATTCAGCGGCGAACACACCGCATAGTCGTATACGAAAACTATCGACCCCTACCCAAATGAGTGTGGGTACTGGGTACATTACATGACAATATACAATACAAAATATTAATTTTTAAAGAATAAGAATGATTTTATATTGCAAAATACGAGTTGTAAACGAAATAGTTTCAGTTTAAACTGAAGGTGATCCATTTTTCAGAAAATATTTCAATTTTCTAGCAAGGAGATCAATTGTAAACAAAAATTATGCATTTTCAGCTAAAAAATGAATGTTTCACAAATTAGTTCATCCCTTTTGTACAAGCTCTCAGGTAAAAGAAAACGTAGGCGAGACTTTTGTATAACCGGTTATTGCAGAGACACCCCCTGTGTTGTGCAAACATGCAAAGTTTGTGTCTAATGCGAATCAATCTGGTATTTTCGGAGGAAATTTGGCGACACAGATAATTTATATCTTGCATGTTTTTATAATCTTCTTTTTTTATATAGAGAGCTAGTCTATTGTCATTGAATATACAAGGTACTATTTTCGGAGTAAATTGCCGAAAATTGTACACTTACACTGATTCGCCTTGAATATTGCATGCATGAATTCGGGGGCGAATTGATTATAAGATATTATTTGTTTACAGTTTCATTTTACTTAAAGTCTGCATTTCATGATATTATCCACTCCCAACCACCTACACCCACTCAACCTTTCGGAAATTCGCCCACTCATTTGGGTAGGGGCCCCTCTTTTTCGTATACGACTATGCGGTGAAGTCGCCCCTGAATGAAATCAAGGAAAATTTATTTCTTTTCATTTTTACATGAAAAATAGATTTTGTTCGAAAAAAGCTCTCTGCACCGTGAGTCTTTATACCCTTTAGATTATTTATACAAAAAATCAGAGAAAATGGCTCGGCCGTTTGGCCTGAATACGATTTCTACGATTTACACTCCATTTCCAGAGCTTTTTGTTATTCGTATTGCATGGGTAATTGTAAACAGAATTGTTGAGTTTGAACTTAAATTACACATCATTCATGATTCTGAAGGAAGTTTGCAAAAACCACTTTTTCCATTATAGTGTAACATACCTCGAAAATGTTCCAATATTATATGATAAACAGAAAAAAATTATTTGGCCGAAAAATTCTTAAATCGGAAATTTATTTGAAATCTGTGTCAAATCTTGTGAAATATTTGTGAAATTTTTGTTAAATCTCGCTGTAATAATTTTTATTCTTTAAAATCATATAATCATTGGAGATCTCAATAAAATAGTTTGAAATCTTGTAAAATGTTTTGAAACCTTTGTAAATAGTTTCAAACCTTCGAGATGTTGAAAAATCTTTGAAATCTGCTGCACTGCTACCCTTTTTCAAATCTTCGCGAATTTATTCTAATCTTTTAGAATGTTTAAACATTTTGAAAATACTTTTAAATCTTTGAAAGATTTTTACACAAAACCAAAATTTTATTCATTTTTTGACTTCAACTTCAACATTGATTCGGCCTGAATATTGCAAACCGTTTTTTTGTACATTTACTTGTGATGTTATTTTCTTTAGTTTTATTTCATTTCAAATCTGCAAGTCATGATATTATCCACAACCAAAATCCTACACCCACCAAACCTTTTGGGAATTTACCCACTCATTTGGGTAGGGGCCCCTAGTTTTCGTATACGGTGTGTTCGGCCCTGAAGGAATTTAATGTGGGTCATATATGACCCACATATATGTGAAGCGACCACTATAGTGGTCGCTTCATTACCTGCAGACTTGAGTTATAACAGGTCGTAGTTTTTCCCTCCTCCGCTAGGGTCACGCGAAAGAATTCTTAGCACTATAACTGCTTTACCCACGCCCTGCTTTGCTTAATAGTAGAACACTGTACCACAAAAAGTAATTTTTCTTATTTTCATTGTTGCATGAAAAATAGATTTTTCTTCGAAAAAAACGCTCTGTACCGAGA
>CAKNXH010047632.1:0-23508 GCA_932178445.1 Andricus quercusramuli
CTGCATCCATCTCGTAAGTGCCTTGGCATATTTTTGGCACGCGGGTATGGCTTTAAGGTTACGAACCAGTGATAATTTAGCACCTCCGAGAGCACCTATCACAAGGACAATTACTCGTACCGAATATTTTGGGTACAGTCGTTGCAGCTCTCTTTTAAGGTCTTGATACCTCTCCTCTTTTTCTTTCTCCTTTGCAGTGATGTTGTATTCGGACGGAGCCGAGAATTCGATCACGAATATCGTTCGTTTCTCGAAGTCTTGGAGAACAATGTCAGGCCTCGAGTGCGCAACGGAGACTGCTGCCCGAAAATCGTAGTTCCAGAAAATCTGGCACTTCTCGTTTCGGACAATTGACTCTATATCCCTTGGAGCGTTCGGCAGGGCGGGGTCGCGACCAACACCGTAAGAGCGACAAAGGTGGTAATAAAGTACTCTTAGGGCCGCATTATGTCTATAGATATACGTTGTTCCTGCGTGGGTCGGACACCCCGATAGTATGTGTTCTAGGTACTCAGCGTGTGCATGACAGGCTCTGCACCTATCACTGGGAACTTCTTGACATAAAATGCGGGCGCGGTTTGCTAAGGTGGAGATTACACCGTCCTGGCATGCGAAAATGAAGCCCTCTGTACCTGAATTGAGCCCTGATGATTTGAGGAAAGCAAAAGTTTGCTCCTTTGACAAGGACTGTCTTTCTACATTTCTGTGAAAGTTTCCGTGCATATGCTTGTCGAGTAGCTCTTGGTGAAATTTTCTAACCTCTGCTTTCTTTACTTCGGCTTTTAGACGTGAAGCAACTAGATGGAGTAATGCACTTTCCTCACTTCTGATGTTGAAATTCAGGCCAAGGGCCTCGGCAGCTTGCTCCGCGGCTTTGTAAAGGAACGCTCCTTCGCCAATCATCTCGTGGTTTCTGATCATCTTTAGGAGAGGATCTCTGCCATTCGCAACTATGTAAGCTGTACTTAAAACAATTCGGTTATGAAGACATTGGAGATTCAGAAGTCCGCGTCCGCCTTGACGGCGTGAAATGTATAATCGTGGAACTGACGAATTGGTATGCAAGCTTTTATGCATATGCATGATCTTACGCATGGTGACATCAAGGGCCTTAAGCTCGTTCTTCGTCCATTGAACCACCCCAAACGAGTAGAGTAGAACCGGGACGGCAAGCATGTTAGTCGCAGATACCTTGTTCAACGCCGACAGATTGGAAGACCAAATCTGTCTAAGAAGATGCTTGTATCTGCTTCGGAGAGACTCCTTCACTGATGTTACGTCCTGAATGCGGCTTTGAGGCACGCCCAGGTATGTATAGGTCTCTCCAGTGTTAAGATGTCTAATAACACTTATATCTACAAGCTCAGGGTCCTTGGGAACGCCAGTAATCTTTCCTTTCTTCAAATGAATTTTGGCACACTTGTCCAAACCAAAGTCCATCCCAATCTCTCCTGTTTAGTTCTTCACGATATTTATAGCAGTTTGAAGTTTGCTTTTACCAGCGGCATAGATCTTCAGGTCATCCATATAAAATACATGAGTTACCTTATGCTCACGCTGATTAGTGTCGCCACAGAGGTATCCAGGAGAATTTCGTAGTGCGAGAGATAGAGGAAGAAGTGTGATGCAAAAAAGCAAAGGGCTCATACTATCCCCTTGAAAGACGCCCCTCTGGAAGGTGACCTTGTTCGTCGTCAGACGATGATTCCTAGATGAGATGGTAAATCTAGTTTTCCAAAGAGGCATCAGTCTCTCTATGCATCTCACTATGTGTGGATGTACCTTCAAGCTTTCCAACAGACAGATGATAAGTCTATGAGAGGTTGAATCGAAAGCTTTCCGGTAGTCAATCCAGGCCATTGACAGGACGCGCTGATGGGCGGCAGCGTCTTTACAGACACACCTGTCAATTAACAGGTTCTCTCGGCAGCCTGCTACACCTTTTTTCGAGCCTCGTTGTTCGTACATCTCTCGCCATACAGGCTCAATTCGTCGAACGATCCTGTTGTTTAGGACAGCTGTAAAGATCTTATACAGTGTGTTTAAACAAGTTATTGGCCTGTAATTCTCTGGTCTGGACAAGTTGCCTTTTTTCGGTAGGAGTATAGTGCGTCCTAACACCAGCCATTGCGGAATGGGCGTCTCCGACTTTATATATGAGGTGAATATGCGGGCCAAATGTTGGTGTATAAAAGTAAACTTCTTCCACCAAAAGTTCCTAATACAATCTGGTCCAGCACCGGAAAAGTTCTTCGTACCTCTAAGTGCTTTTTTCACCTCTTCGGCAGTGACTGATGGGCACTCCTCCTCAGATTTTATGAGGCTGTCGCAAAACTCCTTGAAGCGGATGATATTGTCAGTATCTTCTTTCAACTCTAGTGTTTTCGGGATCTTGTACATCTCTCTCCAAAAAGTCTCTACCTCCTTGGGCTTGGGTGGATTTTTTACAAAAACAGGGGGATCACTGAAGAGGCGTGATGGGTCAGCAAGAAACTGTTGATTCTCCCTGTTCCATCTCTCCCTCTTCTGTATCCTTCTCCTTGCGTCAGATAACAGGCTTATATTGTCAACAATATGCTGCTTGATTGTCAGCAGCTTTGACTTGTTCAGTGTGTGATTCAAGGTCCTTAGTTCTTCGGCGAACTTCCAACCCTTTCCGTGAACGGTCTACCAGATGTTATGTAGTCAATCACACATTGAACACGGGACGCATTCTGTCTTGCCCATCCAATTTTCTTGTTCAGTTGATGCAAGCGTCTTCTGGTCTTCTGGTCCATCGTCGGTTTCAGCCTTCGATTTGAATCAGCCAAAGCTCTCGCAGCACCATAAACTGAACAATTGATGGTCCAGAGGTCGGACTCTTGCGAGATATCTCCACGAAGGAAGGCATCCATTTCAGCCAGATCTTGGGGCTTAAGAGGAACTTGCATGTTGATGTTCCACCTTGTACTGAAATTGTGATCATCTTCCAGAAGGTGCCTGCTTTCTGCGGTTGGTCTTAATGTCGTTTCATTTTCGTCTGCAGCTTGTTCAAGCAGCGGTTGAGGAAGCGTTCCGCGTACATATCCATTTTTCCGGAGGTATTCGGCTTGATTTCGCAAAGACTGATGCGAAACGTATTGAAGCTCTGGGTGCTTCTGGCACCACAGAGTATGCATACGCGCCATAAAGCCTCCGCGAACAGGGATAATACTGGCATCGTAGCAGTCTAGCACGTCATTCTTAAGTTGATCCGTCCACTGAATGTGGGCGTTTCGCCGGTTCGTCGTCGTGTTTCCATCTAAATTATTTTCAGCACCCCGAACTCTAGGATGATCGGCATTGTTTGCCGATCCATTGTCGGGTACTCTGCGCGTTCGATCGTGTTGAACCGCATCTACAACATTTTGGTGGTTTGTTGGTTTCATTGTTGTTCCCACGAGCAGCTAGGGAAAGGGTTTGTCAATCCTTGTAGAGCCCCGCGTGCAAGGATAAGGCTGATACTCTGAGACGTCGCCCGGTATCCCAGAGTCACCGTTAAAGACACCTCACCCAGGTGCCATGCAGCTTTCGGCACGGTTCTCACACTTTCGCTTAGGGGTTATTCCTTCGGGACCATCCCTGGACAATTGTCCGCGACTGCTTATTATTTATTGTACCCATATTCAGCAGAAACCCTTGGTACAGGGACCCTCTATCCGCAACCCGAGGACGCGTTGGGTGGCTTTGTCATAAGCCCTTCGGTTCTATTCCAAAGGAATCGAAACCGAAACCGAATATATATATATATATATATATATATACTTTTACCATTTATGCAATAAATTCTCAGCTTATTAATATTGATGTGATAATAATATAATTAATAATAATAATGATATTCATGAACTTGAACTCCCAGTTGTATATTTTCATACTCTTTTGGATTACCGTTAATTAAAAAATACATATACATATATTTTAGGCGGTTTGAACATTTGTTTTTGAAAAATATTATATCATATACCATTGAAACATGCTCCAGATAATGTGACACATATCTTAGATATAATTTTCTAATCTGTCTGTCATCTTTGGGAGCAGAAAAAAGGTGAACTTTCTCCAAAGAGGATTCGTAGCCCGAATCGCATTTCGCAACTACGCATCTATTACCTCTATATCCGGCCATATTAATGTAAAAAAGCCTTTTTTACAATAATTAATTTCTTTGACGCGTACTATAAATCACTTAAACTTATTTATTTCATCAATTCTTCATTTTTTATTTTAATTTGTCATATAGCGTAATGTATCTGCCAGCGAGAAGCGCAGCAGCGCCGCCAGCGGATTAGTTCACGGCTGGCATCAAACTTTAGCCAGCGCTTTTGCACACGGTCGGATAGGGCTGGTAGCTACTGCCCTCTTCGTACTACCTTCCTCTACTCTTTCTCTGTAGGTTAAATCGCTGCTCTGCAGCTCTAAGGGTAACGATTTTAAATATATTATCCTTGCAGCTTCTCCCTTTTATCTCAAAACATTGGTAAAGTAGAAGGAGGGATTCGGACATAATTGACAAAATATCAAATTAGTTTAAAATGATAATAGTTTTGAAATTCTAATCCTTATTTTATTTGTACTGAAAATAAATTAGTGACAATGTTAAAGTTTTGCCACAAAAATTAATTTTAATGCTAATTTTGTAATTAGGTAAATATTTATTTTTCCAATTGATATTTCACATTCCGGTGTATTAAGTAAAGATGATATAAATGTTTCTCTAAAATGGGCTTAAGGCGATGTCAGGGTACCGTGCCATACCTGACGGCTCGAGTGACCCTTCCTATTGTAAGACGCTCGAACACGAGCTCGCTGCCCAGCGGGGCGATGTGGTGCTCAAGCGGAGGCTACTGTATTATGTTACCTCGAACTCTGTTCCGCACCACCATGTCCCGCCGCATGCTGTACACTTTTTATTTTTTGGAAGTAAATTTCATTCCAATAAGAAATTAACCACACCAAGAGTTAACACATGATTCAAAAATGTACCTGCACTTTCCAGGAACTCCATTTTGTTTCGTTAGTATAACGTATACCTTGTAACGTCCAAAATTATACTAATTATACTCATCTTACATTTTAAGGTATGAGAATATTCTGGAATTTATAATATCTTAGAAGCTACTTTGATACATAGTCGATTGCAAACCATTTAAAAAAACTCATGTTTCAATGACAAGTAAAAAGGCCGTTTCAATTCTCAACAGTTGAAACACTCAACAGTTGGACATTCAACGGTCGAAAATTAAACAAAATTGTATACTGAATTTTCAACAGTTTAAGAATTAACTGTGGAAAACTGAAGAAAATTAGATTTTTAATTCATTTCAATTTTTAGCAGTTAAATTTTCAATTTTCAACCGCTGAGAATTGAAATTTATTTTTCTATTTATTTCCATTTTCAAAATATCCAAAAATTGTATGAAGAATCACATACAAAGTTGTAGTGTGGTTGGTTTAAATGGGCAACTTCATGTAAACGTGCCAACGCAACATAATACAGTAGCCTCCGGTTGAGCACCACATCGCCCCGCTGGGCAGCGAGCTCGTGTTCGAGCGTCTTACAATAGGAAGGGTCACTCGAGGCGTCAGGTATGGCTCGGTACCCTGACATCGCCTTAAGCCCTAAAATGGATAAAGAAACATGTATTACATTCTCATTTTCTTACAGCAATTTTTTATTAAATAATTTGAAACCAATTAATCAATATTGATCCTAGGTTAAAAATAAACTGCAATAATCAATTCTATGTAAAAATTAACTCCAGAAACTTGTACTAAATTTTCACTTACATTTAAAACTTTCTTTGTCTTGGCAAATATATAAATGTTAACTTATATTGAATTGATTATTGAAATGATCATTCAAATGAGGAACGCTTGCGAAGCCAAACAAAATCGAATATAACCGATATAAAGATTATATAATATCTAATTAAAAGCCTTCGATGTTAATGATTTTAAATTGAAGCCTTCAAAATTAGGAAATGTGATTTTAAATTCTAAGTAATAATTTGAAATAGAAAACTGTTCAATGGGAATAATTTAAATATTAAAAAAATAAAAACATTCATTAGAATTTCTAATTAAAATTACAATTCTAATGCATAAAGTAAGTATTTACTCATTAAAATATGTAATCATTTTTACATTCTCATCATTTATGATTGAGAAAGTATTATAATAGGCCGAAGTTTTACACCTCAGTTTTTGAACGGGCGTTTTGAGACCCCCTGAAGCCGAAAATCAACTTTTGGCAATTGCGTCTGTCCATATGTCTGTATGTCCATAAACATGATAACTCTCGAAAAAATGAACGAATCAAATCGTCGAGCTTTGGCATACAAAATTAAATAATTTTGTATGCCATAGCATTTTGTATTCTAAAAACAAGAGCGAGTTTTTTAACCAACGACAGATACGTGAAGAAAGTTTAAAAGAAGAATTGAAGCTTTTCAAAATATCTACAATTTCTCCCTCAATCATTTTTCTATAAGACTTGATGTTTTGGTTTTATTTCTCGAAAATATTATGCAAAAAATCCTACAAAATTTCTTCTGAGAATTTTTTGTTAGGATTTGTTATTTTCAGTTTTATTTATCAAAAATACTATGAAAAATAATAAAATACAAATTTTCGGCAAAATAGCGTGAGATACGGAAAAAAGTTGTATGGTTAAATTACAGCTTTTAAAATCTCATTACGAAATTTCTTGAACCATTTTTGGATGAAATTTGCCATTTTTGATTTATTCATCTGAAATACTATGAAAAAATTTCAAATTTTGAACCAAACAACGCAACATACGGGAAGAAGCCTTAAGGAGGAATGGCTTAAACGCATCTCAGGGTACCATGGTACCTGACTAGGCCTAGCGACCCCTTTCCTATTGTACGGTGCTCCGCCTCGAGGGAGCTCGAACTCGAAGCTGGACGAAGCGCTGTGGTGCTCAACTGTAGGCTTCTGTGTATGTACGCGCGAGGGTACTTTAAAATTTAAATGTATGTGTTCCCACCTCTATTTCCACCGGAGGCTACTGAATGTGTACGTTGCGGTGGTAATGAAAAGTACGTAACGTTATCGTTGGCTAACTGTAATTGCAAAGTAACGTACGTTAGATAAATAAATGAATAATTAAATGAATAATTAAATAAATAATTAAATGAATAAATGTTTATCGCCTTCTTTCGAAATCCGCGAGGAAAATAAAAAAATCTTCAAAATTCACCAAATGGCGGCAGTTTTTCTGAAAATGTTAAAAGTCGATTTTCTCAAAAAACCCACACTTATACTTTTTGCCCATTTTTTTATTTTTTTATTTGTACTATCATAAGGAAAATACCTTGTGAGTTTATTGCGGGCTAAATAACTTTTGTGGGCAGGAGAATTTTTTTTCATAAAATCAAATTTTCGCATTTTTCTTGAAAATAACAACAGATACAAAAAAATTTTGAGAAAATAGTTTGCACGTTTGAAAAAGTTCTACAAAAAGTTCTGTTACGAATTTATGACATCTTGTACCATTTCCGAGAAAAATGAAAAAATTCAATTTTCATAAACAAAAAATTGTCTTCATTCCTGGCTTATGGAAATACCCACCATTTTTGTTAAATATTAATCCAGGTAGTATTTATTTATTTTTTAAACTGAGATTCAGATAAAGTTTTTATACATTGTTGAAAAATATCTGGATAAATGTGAAATATATATAAATGTATTGAAGATAAAAAAATTTCAGTCAAAACATTTCTTGTAGTGGCATTCATTTTGTAACGTAGATTTTTTCAGCAAAAAATTTCAAATTTCGAATTTATGAAAAATAATTTTCTGATGATAAAAATTGTTCAGCCCACGCAAAACTCACATGGAGTTTTACTCATATGAACGTATATATTTTTTTAATATTCAATAAAAATGGTGGGTATTTCCATAAGCCAGGAATGAAGACAATTTTTTGTTTATGAACATCGAATTTTTTCAATTTTTCTCGGAAATGGTACAAGATATCATAAATGCGTAAGAGAACTTTTTGTAGAACTTTTTTAAATGTGCAAACTATTTTCTCAACATTTTTTTGTATCTGTTGTTATTTTCAAGAAAAATGCGAGAATTCGATTTTATGAAAAAAAATTCTCCTGCCCACAAAAGTTATTTAGCCCGTATTAAACTCACAAGGTATTTTCCTTATGATAGTACCTACAAATTAAAAAAAAAAGGCAAAAAATATAAGTGTGGGTTTTTTGAGAAAATCGACTTTTAACATTTTCAGAAAAACTGCCGGCATTTGGTGAATTTTGAAGATTTTTTTATTTTCCTCGCGGATTTCGAAAGGAGGCGATAAACTCTACCAAAATCTGAAAAGAAATCGTAAATATCTAAATGAGGTCGAAAGTTAAACGAGTTTAAAGAAAAAATTGGGGTTTTTTTGAAAAACAAAGCCAATAATTCAAATACGCATAACACTGTACAACATTTTTTTCACAAATCGCAAAAATACGTATCGCCTAATTTCCTCTAAAAAACAACATATTTTGTCCCCGAGAGATTCTGCAACTTCAAGTGTAGAACCTGCCTGATTTGAAATGGATTCGGTCTAAAGCACTTTTCAGTTTTTACCCACATTAAATGTTGCATGTGAGGTGAATTTTGCATGATGAATGACTTAATTAATAAAAAAAAATAAAAAAATAAAAAATAATAAAATGATAAAAATAAGAAATAACAACGCATGCTTAATTGACAAGTGGACTAGGCCTACTGGGAATCACCACGTAAAAAAAACGCGCCTCATCTAAATTTTAAAGGTACCATAATTTATTCATCCATTAAATTATTTATTCAATTATTTATTTAATTATTTATTTAATTATTTATTTAATAATTTATTTAATAATTTATTTAATTATTCATTTAATTATTCATTTATTCACTCAATTAGTTATTCAATTATTTATTTAATTAATTGATTATTTATCTATTTAATTATTCAATCATTTAATTATTCATTCATTTATTTATTCAATTATTCATCATTTAATTATTTATTTAATTATTCATTTGATTATTCATTTATTTATCTAACGTACGTTACTTTGCAATTACAGTTAGCCAACGATAACATTACGTACTTTGCATTACCACGTCAGTACCCTCCGGTGGAAATAGAGGTGGGAACAGATACATTTAAATTTTAAAGGTACCCTCGCGCGTACATACACAGATGCATACGGTTGAGCACCACAGCGCCTCGTCCAGCTTCGAGATCCAGCTCCCTCGAGGCGGAGCACCGCACAATAGAAAAGGTTCGCTAGGCCAAGTCAAGTACGATGGTACCCTGAGATGCGTTTAACCCGGAGGAATTATCGCTTTTAAAAAGTCGTACAAAATTTCCTTACATCATTTTTGATAGGACCTGTAATTTGGTTTTATTTGTCGAAAATACTATGTAAAATATCGAAAATTCAAATCTTTAGCCAAACGACGCGAAATGCGGGGAAAAGTTTTTGGAGAAATTTCAGCTTTTAAAAATTCCTGTAAAATTTCCTCAAAACATTTTTCAACAGAACTCGTCGTTTTTAATTTATTTATTAAAATGGGTATGCATATGTAAACATCATGCGTTAAGAGTTTTTAATACTTTGATTCGCAAAAAGTTTATAACGAGTAGCTCTTTCTTCCAATTTCTTGAAAATCAAGCTTTTCCCATTTAAAACCCCATGTTTATTTCAAAGGCTTGGGGGCACGGGTTAACTTTGACAAAAAAAGGAAACAAGAAAAATGTTGAGTTGATAAACTGTAAATATAAATTAAGTATTTATTTTTAAAATTGAGCTATAGTTCGACTCTTAACAATAGAATAATAAGGAAATTGATTTTATAAGACGATTATGAATCTTCGATTGAAATTTCAAAATCTTTTTTTAAATTTTCATAAACATTTTGATTAATATATTCATAATTGAATGCTTTTATTTAATTTCAAATCCATTCAAATATTATTGCATTCTACAATACTCCATTTTTTAAACATTCAGTTTGAAAATTTTTAATTAAAAAATTTGTATTTCAATATTTAACAATATTTGACTATTTATTTAAAATAAGAAATTACAAATCAAACATTCAAAAATAAACTAAATAAAATTGAATCATTTAAAATAACTCACGAAGGAATAGTAAGGAGTAGTATCCCTGTAAGTGGGGAGTGGGACGAGCGACGTCCAAGAATTCGTTAATGCTTGCCACGAATGAAAACTCGTATGCTGCCCCGTGCACAAGCGCACTGGCGGTTGCCATGCCAACGATATCAACACGCGTTTGAAGTTTCGAACTTGTGTATTGAACGAACATAAACGAACATAACCTGCATGTGCATCGAGATGTCAAAATATAACATAGGGGAGTGAGTATAACACGTGAATGTGAAAACAGCTCTGCGCATGTTCAAGGGGCAGCATACGAGTTTTTATTCGTAGCAAGCATTAACGAATTCTTGGACGTCTCTTGTCCCACCTCTGCTCACCAAACACATAAGGTGATACCACTCCTTACTATTTCTTCGTGAATAAAATAAACCTCGAATCGTTCGAATTTCAGGGTGCTGAATGTAAACTTTAAAATTTGCATTTTTTCAGTTTTTTGAACTTTTAATTTGTAAATGACATTTTTCAATTCAGATTTTTCAAGAAACAACTTATAATCGCCGAGGGGTTGGCAACTCGTGAAGTCAGGTGTACACTTGTAATGAAATCTCCTGAAGTCTCCTGAAATATCTGAAATCTCCTGAAATATCTGAAGTCACTTGAAGTCACTTGAATCCACTTGAAGTCACATGAATTCACTGGAAGTCACTTGAATTCACTTGAAGTCACTTGAATTCATTTGAAGTCACTTGAAATCTCCTGAAATATCTGAATTCATCAAGACAAATATATAAAGTGTGCAGTTTTCAATTATTGCTCAGTGCCTGAAAGCCTTCAGTGCAATCAACATGTCTTATACGCCTCGAAATCAAATGCTACATTCCACCACATACAATCTAAATTTATCGTTCACAAAGCAAGTTATCGTCGGTGCTGAATTTAGAAAAGATGGAAAGCTCGCCTCATCAGTGAAACTGCAGGCCAGTCATCCCCGTGCAAGCATAACCCTAAATCCTGAAGAGTGGAAATTATTTAAAAGTTACTTCAGTCTCATTTCACTGTTCTTCGATGGTGAAGAGAAGCTGCAATGCATCGACTGTGGAAATTTCCGTATACACATGACTATATCTTTTGGAGATTATGTAGTGACTTTGGAGCAAATTGAAGAAACGCAAAAAAATTATCCATTTGTACTACGAGAAACGACGTTTGCTGTTCTCCAGGAAGTCAGTGCTTGTATCGACCGGTATCTTCTGGAACAGAGTGTTATGCCGTTCCAGCTGACAAAGGACGCCATCATTGAAACCATCGCTGAAAGTGCCTGGTGTAATTTGGCATCACCTTGTGTGAAAAGTGTAAAATCTTATATTAGAGAAAATTATATAAGTTTAAAGAGTAAGGCAATGAAGAAACTTGTATTCACGAATCTCATGCAATTTGAAAGTCTGTTTCTTGAAATGATTACTTTCTACAATCGAAATGTGTGTGAGGAAGTGATTGAGAAATGCCATCTTTATACATTAAAATTGTATCTATGTTGAGAGTGAGGAAAAAAAATCTGAATAAAAAATGTAATTTAAAACCAAATTCGTCTGCAATAGCTTTATCTTTATAATCTTTCAGTATATACGTCACAGGTTCGGTATTCTTAACATTACTTATAGTAAATATTTCAGTTGTCCAATTCGGTGTGTAGCCTTTCTCAAAAACATGCTTAAACTTACTTATACGTACTCTATCGCCAACTTTAAATTTCGTTTTCTTAACTGCTTGTTTCACACTGCCATCTGTTTTGTAAACATCGAACAACAATTTTTTCTCATTCTGCTTAGTAATATCGTTCGGCCTCATTCTAATAGTCTGATGTTTAGCATCGTTGTAAGACAAAATTAAATCTTTGAAAATATCTATCCACTTATAATTACCCTGTAAGCTAAATTGCATCCACATTTTATTTTTCAGGGTACGATTAAATCGCTCGCAAATTGATGCTTTTAAATTGCTAAATGTCGAGTACAAATTTATCATATATCGCTTCATAAGATTTTCAAAATGCGAGTTGTAAAATTCCGTACCTCTATCAACTTGTAAATTTTTTGGTACGCGTCATTTATCAAGTACAGATTCCATGGCTGCAGCTACATCTTCGCCCTTCTTCGATTTAACGGGAACAGCCCAAGCAAATTTTGAAAATACATCAATCACAGTCAAGATGTACTTGTATCCTTTGTTTACTCTCTCGTATGGTTGCATTTCAACAAGATCAGCTTGCCAGGTCTCATCAATGCCACGGATATCGAAATGTCGACGTTGGTAATTTCTTCTAGCCGGCTTGTGCAGCTCCTTCACCAACTGCAGCTTCTCAATGTCCATTTTTGAGTGCATTCAGTCTGGTGTCTACTTGACTAATGAGCTCTGAATTTCGATACACCAGGTTTTGAATTGATTCAACATCAATTTTTACAGTTTTAAAATGTTTATCTGTGGAATTTTCCAAACTTTCAATCATCATATTATTATTGACTACTTCAGTTCGCAAGGAAGCTATAACATCGTAGATAGTCTGAAGTTCACACTGTATGATATGTTGCACCATATTCAGATTAACAGCATCATTCTGCTCTCGAGCATCAGCCACTTTACACAGCCTTTTATTATTCATGTCATAATCTCCGTCAGATGTGACTTTGAAACCAAGTCCAGGAGGGCCACGACTTGTACTCTCTGCTCGCTTGGAATGACGTCCGAATACATCGATGCTCATCTTGCAAATGACGAAAATCTCGATAACACACTCATTAATATATAATTCCAGCTTCTCGCAGCTCTTCAATAATTGATACAATTTCATTTGAGTGACTTGGATTTCCAGCTACTTGAGATGCTAGCAGTAAGCGTAATCGATCAACCAATTCATTCGGGTCATCCCAGTAAATGTAGTCCATCAGACTTCCCTCTCTAGCAATCATGTGTTGCGGGATCAAACCTTTACCTGATAATGATTTCCTGTTTTTACTCCGTCTCTCTGTATTTTTTGCTACGGGAATCAATTTCTTTATAAAATTTTTATATTTAAAGGTGTTATTGTCACGAATTTCGCCATCTGGTTTATAATTCTTTTTATACGCGTTTGTTGCAACGATAATTTGCCTATAATTTTCAAGATCACTGGAAGTTATAGAGGTCTCTTCGGGAAGCTTTTTGAATAAAAGCTCAAGCAAGCCTTTACTTTATGGAAAATTCAAATTACGCACATGAATATAGTTTTGGCTGAAATTTATCGGAGAATCGCCAATCACTAATCTATCTCTCGTTAATTTTCTCACTCCATACACATTATCAAGTTCTCTACTTCTTTCGCCCAACAATATGAGATATTTGTTTGCATCATCATCAACAATCCATGAAGATGTAGGTATTTCTGAGTTATTTCCCTCTTCACTACGAGCTGACAGCTCCAAGTTACTGGAATCTTCAGTCCCATCTGCTTCATCAGTCTCGTCTGCTTCATCATACATTGATTTATATGATAAATCATCAATACTTTCTTCTACTTCACTCTTTGCTTCCTCTTTTTCTCCCCTTTTAATTGGCTTAACTTTTTTCATATTCTTCAGACCACCAACAATTTTCTCTAGTGGATTAACAATGGGCTTAAAGGTGTCGCTTAATGTGCGCTCAACGGTTTCTTTTCCCAACTTTATTAACCTATGTTTCCGCCGAATTGATTCGCTAGCTCTAGCAATTTGACGCAAAATATCTTTTTGCTTTTGAAAATTCTCCTCACGTGAAGACATGTTGATACATCAACGTCTAAGGTGCGACTGTTTCTATATTGATCACTACACATGTATATATTACTTTTCAAGATTTATAAAACAATCAAAACCTTTCCTATATCTACCCAGGCTAAGATCTCTATCCTTGTCAATTACAACGAATCCATACTTGTCTTGATTCCAGCAAGCTAAACACATATGCTTAAATTGTGAAAAAGTCATATCAGTATTCACATGATCATTATAAATATGCTTTAGATTAATTTCATCTTGTTTAAATATAACAAGTAAATTAACATTATCGCGTACAAGATGTTTAGGAATATGCGCATATGTCTGACTCAAGTAAAAACAGTCGACATCCTTGTGTCTACCCATGGAAAAAAATGCTCTCATATTATCTTGTTTCTCACAAGCCACGTCGTCGAATACAATGACTGAATTTGCTTTTGCTTCACTGGGCATTATAACCTCTTCATGCTCATTGAAAGGATAGTACTCAACACCATCTACTGATTGAAGGACTTTTTCCAAAAATTCATACTTTGGCTGTTTTAGCGATTTTGAGTAGATGTAAATATTTTCAAATCTTAAGCCATTTGGATGTATCAGTAGAGCCAGCAAAGCATTTGTCTTTCCACAGTTGGAAGGTCCACAAAATATTGCTCGTACACTGTTTGGCAGCAAATGCCCATGTCGTTTTTCCCTATTCTTCTTTTGAACAAGCGAATCAAAATTCTGGACAGGTAGTTTAACAAGTTGTGCTTCAAACTGCATCTCGACAAAGACTGACTGGAAAGCCTATAAATATCCTGGTTATATAGGTTGACCCTTCAGTCTGAAGGTATCCTTTGCATAGATATGATCGTTCACAGAGGCAAAAGAGTCAGTTGTAAACGAACTGTGGAGCAGGCAAGACGTGGAAGAGGTTTGCTCAACAGAATCATCAACAATTTGCCGTTTGAGTTGCACTTGCCCGGTTACCAGTACTGTGGACCAGGTACTAAACTAGCGAAACGATTAGCACGAGGTGATCCAGGCATCAATCCACTGGTCGCTGCTTGCAAAGAGCACGATATAGCCTACTCACAGAATAGAGAAAATATAGAGGCCAGAAACTCAGCTGACCGTGTATTAGCTGAAAAAGCTTGGGAACGTGTCTTGGCTCAGGACGCAGGAATAGGTGAAAAGGCGGCTGCTTGGGGAATAAAAAACACAATGAAGATGAAATCAAAATTGGGAATGGGCCTCATGAATAAAAAACCTACCGCTACACTGAGAAAAATTATCGCTGCAGCTAAAAAGTCCATGGTTTCAAGCGATAATGCGCAAACTGCCATTAAATCAGCACTCAAGCGGCGCACGCGCAGCTGTAATAAAGGCTGGTGGAAGAAGAAATGTGAACAAACCTCGTATTCTACCTGTACCAGGCAAAGTCGGAGGATTTTTACCCTTTCTCATACCCGTTTTTGCGGGTCTCAGTGCTGCCGGGGCGCTAGCTGGTGGAGTTGCAGGAATAGCTAAAGCTGTGAATGATGCAAATTCGGCAAAACAACAACTTTCAGAGAGTAAACCACACAATGAAACGATGGAAGCCATTTCTTTGGGAAAAGGCCTCTACTTGAAGCCACATAGGCAAGGATTGGGGCTTCATCTAAAACCGTATAAACAAGGAGCTGGAGTTAAACGCAAGTCAAAAAACTCCAAGTGAAGCTACCTCATCGAGCCCTGACTGATGCGGATTTACTCAAATTCGCAAAATCTTTGAAGATTCCGTATTTTCGAGGTGTTTTCATGCGAAATGGATTACCAGAGGGTGGAGCGCGTAAATATGAATGTGCTATTGTTAATCTTGATGATGAAAAAGGACCAGGAACACACTGGTGTGCTTATAAAAAGATTGACAGTAAAATAATGTATTTCGATAGCTTCGGTAATCTGCGGCCACCTTCGGATCTCTTCAAATATTTCGGTGCTGGTAGCATAAAGTATAATCATGAGAGATATCAAAATTACGATACATTCGTGTGTGGGCATTTATGTTTGCAATTTCTGTGCAATCAATTAAAATCTAAAAGTACGTTTAATCTATATAAGTGCTGATATTGGCAATATAAAGTCAGTTGAACGCTGGCAGCCATCATGGATGATTCATTGACACTAACATTGTCGGGAAGTTCTTCAATTCTGGAAACGAACTATTTTCCTCCGATTGAGTTGTCTCCTTATAAAAATTACGCGCTTGGACTCGTTGAATTTCTAACCTTCAATTCGATACCCAATGTAGACATTGGTCAAAATAAATTTTATGTGGGCGATGAAATAATTGAAATACCTACAGGAAGTTATGAAATAAGTGACATAAAGCGCTATTTGCAGAATGCTTTAGTAAAAAAGGGCATTGAAATTCATATTAAACCAAACAATAATACGTTAAAAAGTGAAATTTATTGCAGTCACAATATAAATTTCGAACTTAGAGATTCTATTGGTCATTTGCTGGGTTTCTCTCCACGTAGACTAGAAGCTAAACAAGCTTATGAATCTGATCAACCAGTATCAATCATAAAAGTGAATTCTTTGAGTATTGAGTGTAGCATAACTACAGGTGCATACATTAATGGCCAGAAAGTACATACTATTCATGAATTTTTTCCTGTAGTGCCACCTGGATATAAGATAGTGGAAGTACCATCTCAAGTCATTTACCTGCCAGTCGCCGTGCAGACAATAGATCATATACAGCTCCGTATAGTTGATCAAGACGGACATTTGGTTAATTTTCGCGGAGAAGTTATAACAATTAGACTACACATCAAGTCTCTCTGATCATAATGGGTATCGTTTTCAACAAGAAGATTGGCTTTGGTTATAATAAACCAGCACAATGTCACAAACTAATCAGTCAGCGAAGAGCAGTCAAAGGGTTAACACCTCAAAGCGCCCTCTTCCTAAAAAGTCAAGGTCTGAAGCTCAAAAGAAGAAGAGGAGAATAAAGAGATTCAACATTTTTTGCACCTGCATCTGTGAATTTGTCTATCAGCGCCTGATTATCTGTCATGGAGGGGGAAATTTTAAATATTCAAGCACCAATCATCTTTGATGAGTCAATTGCGCACTGTGAAATTCATGCACATCAGCCTTATGCCTCATCGACCTTCAACAACAGTGATGAAATACGGATTGCTGTTCAAAATCAGGACCACTGTCTCCTGCCCAGCAAAAGTTCACTTCACGTGCATGGAAGAATCACAAGAATTGATGGAGCAGCAGTGACAAACACAGTTTTAGTTTCTAATGCCATCTGTCATTTGTTTGACGAAGCTAGATATGAAATCAACGCAATAGAAATTGATCGAAACAAAAATGTCGGACTCACTAGTCTAATGAAAAACTATGTATCTCTAAATCCTGGGCAATCACGCTACATACAGAATCCTGGCTGGCTTGCAATAAATGATAATAATCAATCGCTAACCATCGATACTGGTTACATTGATGTAGCCATACCGCTTAACATGATATTTGGTTTTGCCGAAGATTATCACAAAATCATTGTCAGTGCTAAGCATGAACTTATTTTAACAAGATCAAAAAGTGATGCAAATGCCATCTTGCAAGCGGCTCCCATTGAGCAGTGTAAAATTGAAATTAATAAAATGGAGTGGTTATTGCCTAGCGTTAGACTGTCAGATTCACGAAAATTTCAGTTGCTAAAATATATTGAAAAAGATCCACCTATTCCAATAAGTTTTCGAACTTGGGAACTGTATGAATATCCTCTACTTCCGACTACGTCAAACCATGTTTGGACTGTGAAAACCTCAACACAATTGGAAAAACCGAGATTTGTCATACTAGGATTTCAAACAAACAGAAAAAATAATACTGCTAGAAATTCTAGCAACTTTGATCATTGCAATCTGACTAATGTCAAACTACTTTTAAATGATCAGTGCTATCCTTATAGTAATTTGAATCTTGATATTAATCGAAATCAGTACGCTCTTCTCTATGAAATGTACACAAACTTTCAAGCTAATTACTATGGTAAGGAAGCGCAACCATTGCTATCGAGGGGGGAATTTATACAGTATGCACTTCTAGTAGTAATTGACTGTTCTAAGCAAAATGAGTCGCTGAAATACGGCCCAGTTGATGTTCGTTTGGAATTTCAAACTAGTGAAAATTTTCCCGCTCAAACGTCAGCATATTGCTTAATTTTGCATGATCGTATAGTTGAGTATAAGCCAATCAGTGGTGTGGTGAAAAAGTTAGTATAAAACTGCTGTAAGCACGAAGAAATAGCTTAGTTGCATTCAAGATGCAGTACTTGGTGGATATGCAGAGCTTCAAGTTGCCAGTTAATCAATTTGTCTTGAAAGAATTGGCAATATTACCAATCTGCGATGATACAGTCAAAAAGCCGTATTCTTTTCTCTTTCAATCACCCCGCAAGTGGAACAACGTTCCGTCAAAATATAAATCTGTAAACATTTGGGCAGAGCGGAAACATCATGGAATACCTTGGAATTCTGGTGATTTACCGTATTCTCTAGTGCATGTAGTACTCGAGAGTATTTTAAAAGATGCAACAAAAATTTATGTGAAAGGATTGGAGAAAAAGAATTGGTTGCAACAATTTTCAGAAGTATCGAGTGAAATTGTTGATATGCTTGATTTGGAATGCCCCTCGCTACAGGGATTGCGTGAAATTTTTGCAACTAGCGATATTAAATGTACGAATCATATGAATTCAAATTACTTTAATTGCGCAAGTGAAAATGTACTCTTATTGAAAAACTGGATGTCTCAGGAAAAGCTCTGTTAGATTAGTTGTTTTAATTTATTGAGATGAGAAAAAGAAAAATATTTTATATTTATATTTAATTGTAATCTACTTATTTTATAAGTATAATGTACTGTGTTTTTGAGAATAAATAAAAAAGAAAATGAAAATGAAATTTTTGTGTTATTTTCTCAGAGTTCCTTGTTCTTATAATAATAAGTGCGAATAGTAGATAAGCAAATGGACAGACAAGAGAGCATCGTTGACTTCATGGACTCGGCATTGGTACTCGTCTGACGGATCATGTTGCATCCAGCAGCTACATCAGCATTGAATTTTTCCAATTAGAAGAAAGTTTTTGCTTAAAAATATATGATTTTCAGGTTGTAATCAATAAAAAACATCAATTTTTCAGATTCCACTTGTATTTTAGACAAAAACAGGTATACATTTTTTCAATTTACATGTATATACAATTTACATTATTTATGCTATAAAGATGATTCATTCCAAATCACTGCAGACTTTATCTACTACATCGAAGTTTGTATGCAGTACATATACTAATTTCTATCTCTCACTCCTCCACTCATATATCGCTCATCGCCTCGCTTGTTTCTACTCATATATCTTTTCTTCATTATATACGTTAATTAATGTAAATATGTCTTTCGTTAATACTTATGTACAAGTTTTAATCGTTGTACATAATATGAATTCTTCTTTGAGAATTAAATTCATTCATTGGAAAAAATGAACATTTACACAAGTTTTCTCAGAATCGCTGTACATAATTTCATCTCTCCTTTGAGAATCAAATTCATTTATCACAAAATGAACATTTACACATGTTTCGGAAATCGCTGTACATATTTTTTTCCCCAACTCTTCTTTGAGAATTGGAATTCAATTATCGAAAAATGAATATTACTCTTTATCCACAACCATTGCCTCCTGTGATTGAGTTTTATAGCCCCATGGAAGTGTGTCGGTTGTACGAGGAAGCAGCATCCTCTTATCATCTCGCCAGCTGAGAGCAATCTTGTTTTGTTCAATCGAGTGAACTTCATGTTTTCGGCTTCGAATCAACCGTTGAGGTCGAATAAGAATTTCGTAATGTAACAAAGTTCGCTTGTAGTCTTCAAACGTTATTGTCCTTAATGTGGACCCTTTAATACCTTTAGCTCTCTTGTTTCCCTCGTCATTCCCCAAAACTTTATAGGAATACAATTTTGATCTTAGCCCGACAAATTCTGTTACAATTTTTCCGCTACATTCGTCTTTCATGAGCCCCAAGACTTTTTTGTTCAATAACTTAATATCATGGATATTATTTGGTGGATAGTCTGAGGTGTCTTTGGCCGAATCACTTTTAATATATTCATAAAAGTTTGGAACTGTAGTGTGGTAAATCAAGCTGTCTGTGTCAGTATAGAGTAATTTCGCCTTGTCATTGAAGGTGTACTTCATGTAATTGTAATGAAAGTCATAAATCATTATCTTTGATAGGTCGAGAACTGTGAATCCAATATAAATTGGTTTATTGAAAGTAATTTTGGTTTTATTCATTTCAATTATCACCATGTCTTCACCAAAGATAGTGCAGCTATGAAAGTTTGGCTTGGCAATCAGAGCTTTTGCACCCCATCTACCCTCCCACTTTGTTACTAACCTAACATCTTTATGCTTCCTTACGTTCTCCATGGTCTTGCCGAAGACTGAGTTATTCATGAGTTAAAAAAAAATTTTTTCAAACTCATTTTTTGCCTGCTTTCTCAACTCTGTATTCAAATCAATATAGTCTTTTAGCCAAGGTTTTTGCTCGAATTGTAAAACTCGGTGAACTTTAACGAGTTTCATTCCCAACTTTAAATACTGTTTCAGATTTTGATAATGGAGAACGTATTTTGTCTTTGATTTCAAATTGGTTATCAGTTTAGGAATTTTAGATGTGGGAAGAGGAGGTACAAAATGCTCTGGGCATAATGGCAGGTCCTTATGCAAATCATGGAGTTCTTCAGGATATTCCAAATCTACTTCAAGAATATAGCCTATTTCTGAATCATCAGGAATATTGAAAAAATTTGGCTCGTTTTCAAAATTTGTAAACCATTTGAAATCACGATAGGGCAAACTTTGACTCATTGCTTGTCCGTACTGATTGTTTATATCAAAATACATTATGTAAGATTCGGGTTCCAATGGATTGAAATTCAAGCCCATGAATCTATTATTCGCCTTCGCATACCTATTGGAGCACTGAGACACACCACCTCTGATGGCACTTTCAATCAGTAATAACATTTCTACATCTGTCAGTAGGTCGAGTTCAATCCCAGTATACTTTAGCATAGCATCGAAGGAAAGTCCAGGTGCTGTAAAGTAGTGCAGTGGGTCTAAATTATAAGTTTCAATACAACGACATCTAAAACTTTCGAAAATGTCTGCCAAAAGAAAAACATCATTTTTCAAGTACAAGTCTGAATATTCACCTAAAGTTTTTAAATTAAATTCATCCCAAACCTTGCAAGCATGACTATAATCCTCATCCGAAATACCCTCATCGTTTAATTTTGAATAAAATTCCTCTTTTGCTGGTAGACGATCTTCATCTAATTTCTGCCAGTTATCAACATAATCGTACGGAAATACACCTTTTCTCGTTAGTAATGCAAATTCCCCATCAGTTTTACAATATTTTCTTGTGATCAATTTTTCGTCATTGCTCAGGTTTGAAGCTAATTTGGACAAGCTGCTTGGCATGAAGCGAAAAGAGTCAATAAATCTCAGTTTTACGTTTGTATTTTGCACACTCTTGGTAAAGGATATATATTTTTCCTTATTGATGGGTAATAATGAGATACCACCATCGAAGCTTGTGGCCAATTCTTTTATGAAAAAATGAGCGTCATAACCGGATAAATTGTGAAATACTATAGGAATTGTATGTGAGTCTTGGTAGTTTACGTTACACCTGTCGTGAGCAGGGCCACGGTATTTCCCCGTAAAATGACAGTGATCTCGATGTTTCACATCATCTTTGGCAAAATCTTGTTCACAAATATGACAAACTTTGGCATTTTTAAAATCATACTCTTGCTTTGCAGTTAAGGGGCCCATTGACACAGGATTCTTGAGACAAGAATCTACTTTCTCAGCTAAATTTTTCAACTCATTGACGAACCACGTGATGCAGTCTTTTTCACGATAAACTTGAGGTTCAGATTGTGAATCGTCAAAACTGCATTTTGTATAGTAAGCCACACTTGTAGGTATATGTTTTTGATAAGCATTACCTTGTATGTTGGTTACTGGCTCTAACAAACACTCTATATCAGCATATACTGCAAATTGAACCCTCTCTTTATATTTATGATTTTTAAACTTCAAAATGTTATCTTTTTCCGTGGGAAGTACTAGTGTGCAATTATTCAGGCTTTCACAAGCAACTTTATGTTCCTCCAGAGATTTCTCGAATTTAAAATGGCTCAAACACCTGTCACAAAAAAAGTATGTGGAACCATTATCTTTTGTTATTTGCGCCTTTACTAGTCGAGATAGATTTTTAATTAAACAAAAATGATACACTTCGTTATCTGAATCAAATTCAGTATTTTCAATCATGAGAAGGTGAATAACTGGTTTCTCGGATTTCTCATGGCTTAGAAAAATTGGAACAATTTCCTCCTTCTTGCTATATTCATCAAACTCTAGACCATAGACATTTATACTGAGGCCATTCATTTTTTCAAATTTTGGAATATCCTCAAGAGTAATTGGAAACTCGATATCATTATATTTTAGTTCTGAACCATTAATCTGAGGATAAGAACTAGTACAGCAAGAATTGATTGTGGCAGGATAAAGAGCTGCCATTACTGACCAGAGAAAACAATATGAATCTTTATTTTTTATGTTGATCACAGCTTTTTTTCTCTGAATAAAATCGGGTAATTCAACGAAAGTTGAAGATCCAACCTGAAAAGGGGCGTATCTATTGATATTTACTCTTAAGTTCACAATTTCTATTAAAGTCCAACCCGAATCTGTCGTTTTTAGTTTGTCAATTTTAGCTTGAACCTGTTCTCTCACATTTTCCTCAAATCATCCACCAACATTTTCCGTTGTTAGAATAGGGTAATTCTGAGTTGAAACACTTTTTTCGCCTATTTTTTCTTCACCAGCCACTATTGCCTTGAAAATCCCAGTGAAATCAATACAAACTTTGATATTGCCCAAACTATTCAAAGTATTTTTAATTCTAGGAATGAACATTCGTTTGCAGTCATCTACAAATGCATTTAAATCCTTATGGATTAAATTGGATATCACTCCCGTTCTTATCCGCGATTTAAACGCACTCTCCACATCATCCCAAATTACTCTCTCTCGCAGTTTCATCGAAGCTTCACTCATGCCAGCTCCGGTTTTCACCAACTTCTTAAATCTTCTACTTGCTGTCTTCAGACTAGCAATCAATGCCATAATCGCCCGTTTTTGACCCAGAGATGTATTTTTGTTCTTCCTCAGCACTTTGTTCAGTATTCTTATGTTCCTCGTTCCTTCCCTCGTCCACCATCTAATTTCATCGTCTGATGGAGGTTGCTTCTCCAGTATTAGTTGATACCCCGCCTTCATGGTTTGTAGGAATTTTTTATATTCTTTGACATCCATTTTGCAAGTTATAGTCAGATCAGCAGAGGCTTATGAAAAAAAAACACTTCGTAGATTTTCAAAGCTCACTACTGCAAAATCAGTTTTTGGGAAGCACAGAAAAATTCTG
>CAKNXH010047634.1:0-10483 GCA_932178445.1 Andricus quercusramuli
TATATATATATATATATATATATATATAATTCAAGAAAAAAAGGTTGAAAACCCACCACAGGGTCTCACTGGGAGTAACTGCAATATAAAAAGTGACACCGTCTCCTGGTAGACCCGCGGTAAATCATATATATGGCCATGTCTCACGACCGTGAAATGGGTGGTTACAGGGCACGATGAAATCACAATGAAAACCCATTCGGTTTCGGTTTCGATTCCCTTGGAATAGAACCGAAGGGCTTATGACAAAGCCACCGAACGCGTCCTCGGGTTGCGGATAGAGGGTCCCCGTACCAAGGGTTTCTGCTGAATATGGGTACAATAATTAATAAGCAGTCGCGGACAATTGTCCAGGGATGGTCCCGAAGGAATAACCCCTAAGCGAAGGTGTGCGAACCGTGCCGAAAGCTGCATGGCACCTGGGTGAGGTGTCTTTAACGGTGACCCTGGGATATCGGGCGATGTCTCAGAGTAATAGCCTTATCCTTGCACGCGGGGCTCTACAAGGATGGACGAACCCTTTCCCTAGCTGCTCGTGGGAACAACAATGAAACCAAAAAACCACCAAAATGTTGTAGATGCGGTTCAAAACGATCGAACGCGCAGAGCACCCGACAATGGATCGGCAAACAATGCCGATCATCCTAGAGTTCGGGGTGCTGAAAATAATTTAGATGGAAACACAACGACGAACCGGCGAACGCCCACATTGAGTGGACGGATCAACTTAAGAGTATAAGTATAAGTATGCATACTCTGTGGTGCCAGAAACACCCAGAGCTTCAACACGTTTCGCATCAGTCTTTGCGAAATCAAGCCGACTACCTCCGCAAAAATGGATATGTACGCGGAGCGCTTCCTCAACCGCTGCTTGAACAAGCTGCAGACGAAGATGAAACGACATTAAGACCAACCGCAGAAAGTAGGCACCTTCTTGAAGATGATGGCAATTTCAGTACAAGGAGGAACATCAACATGCAAGTTCCTTTTAAGCCCCAAGATCTGGCTGAAATGGATGCCTCCCTTTGTGGAGATATCTCGCAAGAGTCCGACCTCTGGACCATCAATTGCTCAGTTTATGGTGCTGCGAGAGCTTTGGCTGATTCAAATCGAAGGCTCAAACCGACGATGGATCAAAAGACAAGAAGACGCTTGCATCAACTGAACAAGAAAATTGGATGGGCAAGACAGAATGCGTCCCGTGTTCAATGTGTGATTGACTACATAACATCTGGTAGACCGTTCACGGAAAGGGTTCGAAAGTTCGCCCAAGAACTAAGGACCTTGAATCACACACTAAACAAGTCAAAGCTGCTGACAATCAAGCAACATATTGTTGACAAAATAAGGCTGTTATCTGACGCAAGGAGGAGGATACAGAAGAGGGAGAGATGGATCAGAGAGAATCAACAGTTTCTCGCTGACCCATCGCGCCTCTTCAGTGATCCCCCTGTTTTTGTAAAAAATCCTCCCAAGCCCAAGGAGGTAGAGACTTTTTGGAGAGAGGTGTACAAGATCCCGAAAACACTAGAGTTGAAGGAAGATACTGACAATATCATCCGCTTCAAGGAGTTTTGCGACAGCCTCATAAAATCTGAGGAGGAGTGCCCATCAGTCACTGCCGAAGAGGTGAAAAAAGCACTTAGAGGCACGAAGAACTTTTCCGGTGCTGGACCAGATTGTATCAAGAACTTTTGGTGGAAGAAGTTTACTTCTACACACCAACATTTGGCCCGCATATTCACCTCATATTTAAAGTCGGAGATGCCCATTCCGCAGTGGCTAGTGTTAGGACGCACTATACTCCTACCGAAAAAAGGCGACTTGTCCAAACCAGAGAATTACAGGCCAATAACTTGTTTGAACACACTGTATAAGATTTTTACAGCTATCCTAAACAACAGGATTGTTCGACGAATTGAGCCTGTATGGCGAGAGATGTACGAACAACGTGGCTCGAAAAAAGGTGTAGCAGGCTGTCGAGAGAACCTGCTGATTGACAGGTGTGTCTGTAAAGACGCTACAGTCCATCAGCGCGTCCTGTCAATGGCCTGGATTGACTACCGGAAAGCTTTTGATTCAACCTCTCATAGACTTATCATCTGTCTGTTGGAAAGCTTGAAGGTACATCCACACATAGTGAGATGCATAGAGAGATTGATGCCTCTTTGGAAAACTAGATTTACCATCTCATCTAGGAATTATCGTCTGACGACGAACAACGTCACCTTCCAGAGGGGCGTCTTTCAAGGGGATAGTATGAGCCCTTTGCTTTTTTGCATCACACTTTTGCCTCTATCTCTTGCACTACGAAATTCTCCTGGATACCTCTGTGGCGACACTAATCAGCGTGAGCATAAGGTCACTCATGTATTCTATATGGATGACCTGAAGATCTATGCCGCTGGTAAAAGCAGACTTCAAACTGCTTTAAATATCGTCAAGAACTACACAGGAGAGATTGGGATGGACTTTGGTTTGGACAAGTGTGCCAAAATTCATTTGAAGAAAGGAAAGATTACTGGCGTTCCCAAGGACCCTGAGCTTGTGGATATAAGTGTTATTAGACATCTTAACACTGGAGAGACCTATACATACCTGGGCGTGCCTCAAAGCCGCATTCAGGACGTAACATCAGTGAAGGAGTCTCTCCGAAGCAGATACAAGCATCTTCTTCGACAGATTTGGTCTTCCAATCTGTCGGCGTTGAACAAGGTATCTGCGACTAACATGCTTGCCGTCCCGGTTCTACTCTACTCGTTTGGGGTGGTTCAATGGACGAAGAACGAGCTTAAGGCCCTTGATGTCACCACGCGTAAGATCATGCATATGCATACAAGCTTGCATATCAATTCGTCAGTTCCGCGATTATACATTTCACGCCAGCAAGGCGGACGCGGACTTCTGAATCTCCAGTGTCTTCATAACCGAATTGTTTTGAGTACAGCTTACATCGTTGCGAATGGCAGAGATCCTCTCCTAAAGATGGTCAGAAACCACGAGATGATTGGCGAAGGGGCGTTCCTTTACAAAGCCGCGGAGCAAGCTGCCGAGACCCTTGGCCTGAATTTTAACATCAGAAGTGAGGAAAGTGCATTACTCCATCTAGATGCTTCACGTCTAAAAGCCGAAGTAAAGAAAGCAGAGGTTGGAAAATTTCACCAAGAGCTACTCGACAAGCAAATGCACGGAAACTTTCACAGAAATGTAGAAAAACAGTCCTTGTCGAAGGAGCAAACTTTTGCTTTCCTCAAATCATCAGGGCTCAATTCAGGTACAGAGGGCTTTATTTTCGCATGCCAGGACGGTGTAATCTCCACCTTAGCATACCGCGCCCGCATTTTATGTCAAGAAGTTCCCAGTGATAGGTGCAGAGCGTGTCATGCACACGCTGAGTACCTAGAACATATACTATCGGGGTGTCCGACCCACGCAGGAACAACGTATATCTATAGACATAATGCGGCCCTAAGAGTACTTTATTACCACCTTTGTCGCTCTTACGGTGTTGGTCGCGACCCTGCCCTGCCGAACGCTCCAAGGGATATAGAGTCAATTGTCCGAAACGAGAAGTGCCAGATTTTCTGGAACTACGATTTTCGGGCAGCAGTCTCCGTTGCGCACTCGAGGCCTGACATTGTTCTCCAAGACTTCGAGAAACGAACTATATTCGTGATCGAATTCTCGGCTCCATCCGAATACAACATCACTGCAAAGGAGAAAGAAAAAGAGGAGAGATATCAAGACCTTAAAAGAGAGCTGCTTCGACTGTACCCAAAATATTCGGTACGAGTGATTGTTCTTGTGATAGGTGCTCTCGGAGGTGTGAAATTATCGCTGGTTCGTAACCTTAAAGCCATACCCGCGTGCCAAAAATATGCCAAGGCTCTTGCGAGATGGATGCAGAAAGCTGTCATCCTTGGGTCGCTTCGTGTCCTCAAGACACACGAGGGTTTCGCCGGCTTGTCGTTGTGATTTCGTCGTGCCCTGTGACCACCCATCTCACGGATGTGAGACGTGGCCATAGGTGTATTTTACCGCGGTTCTACTGGGGGCCATTGACATTTTTTCAAGATGGCAGTTGCTCTTAGTGGTACCCTGCGGTGGTTGTTTAACTTTTTTTTTTAATTATATATATATATATATATAATTCAAGAAAAAAAGGTTGAAAACCCACCACAGGGTCTCACTGGGAGTAACTGCAATATAAAAAGTGACACCGTCTCCTGGTAGAACCGCGGTAAATCATATATATGGCCATGTCTCACGACCGTGAAATGGGTGGTTACAGGGCACGATGAAATCACAATGACAGGCCGCTGAAACCTTCGTGCACAGAAAAAATTAGTTTTTTAAAGTTTACGTAACTAATTAAAGAGTAGCGGATACGGAAGATAGTTGAGTGGAAGCTAGAAATATCTGGTTATACGATGTAATGAACTATTTTTAATAAACGTTTAGAAAGTTATAATATTATTTACAATCTGAGGCGACATAGCATGTATTGGCGCGCAGGTTATGAACTCTATATCAGAGTTCCGGAAAATGTAAATTAGAACCAGTGATGCCAACGGACCGCGACTTTTTCAACTGCTCATGTACCGAAAAGCGCGGGTCTATTCGAAATCAATAATTACTATCAATAATAATATAGGTAAAAATGTAAAACAAATTTTCACTTCAAAAAAATTATTAAATTGAATCTAAGAAATAGCTAATTTTAATAAATGATTTATTGATGATGTAATATCACAAGTTTATATTTTGTAATTTTAAATAGACCCGTGCTTTTCGGCACATGCGCTGTTGAAAAAGTCGCGGTCCGTTTGCATCACTGATTGGAACAGAGGCAAAATTTGTTAGAGCAATTTAACAACAAAAAGAAATTATTTTTGACATTATCATTACACTTAATTTATTACACTGTCATACATACGATAACCTATTGTCACTTATACATACAATCGGATGCTTAAGCGGTTTAAAAAATGTTAAATAATTGCTGAGGATTCGAACCCTACAAAAACTACCTAACCATAAATCTAACTCATGCCACGTCGTACGCTCTAACCAATCGATCTATCGAACGCTTGGACTTTCGTGTAAAAATCTTGGCTAAGCGTTACAGTCAGGGGATAAATATATGTGCTCCTACTTATAAATAACTTTTCAGTTTCATAAATTTCATGAATATGCGAGTTCAATAAATTTGAATAGCATTTTTTTTCTCTTATAAAATACTATATATTTTTGAATCAAACAAAAATCTCCAAAAAGTTCCTGTTATATTTTCAAGAATTTTGCGAAACTACTCTGGAAAATTGATTTGTTTCCTGAAGAATAATCACTCTTTGAAATCTATTAAAAAATATTTTCAAAAAACTATGTGCTCGAAACAATTTACTAACCTCTATTTTCACAACAAAACCACCCCCATAACATCGACCTTCACATATAGTAAACTAAAAATACACACTTGCGCATGAAGTATTTTCCGTATCGTTCCGAATTTCACGGAACTCCGTTCTCCAGTTTATGTAACGCAGTGATTTACAAAAACACTCAATATATCCAAATTAATTTCTACGAATCTTTTAAAGACTTTTTATGGATGTTTCCCACAATAATCATCGGACTTTTTCATTCCAAGCTCACTTAAAAAACTACGAAAATTTTTTATAATCACACCTGAATAATGCTACAACTTATCGGGAATATTTTAGAAATGATATAAAACTATATTTAGTTATCGCTTATATCCGCTACTCTTGAATTTGTTCTTTAAACTTTAAAAATTTATTTTACGGAGCGATCAAAGGATGACAGCTTTCTGTAACCATCTCGCAAGTGCCTTGGCATATTTTTGGCACGCGGGTATGGATTTTAGGTTACGAACCAGTGATAGTTTCGTACCTCCAAGAGCACCGATCACAAGGACAATTACTTTAACCGAATATTTTGGGCACAGTTGCTGCAGCTCTCTTTTAAGGTCTTGAAACCTCTTCTCCTTTTCCTTCTCCTTGGCAGTGATGTTGTTGTCGACCAGAGCCGAGGATTCGATCACGAATATAGTTCGTTTCTCGAACTCTTGGAGAACTATGTCAGTCCTCGAGTGTACAACGGAGACTGCTGTTCGGCAGGGCAGGTTCGCGGCAAACACCGTAAGAGCGACAAAGATGATAATAAAGCACTCTTAGGGCCGCATTAGGTCTGTAGAGGTCGCGTCGATCTCTCAGATTTTGCAGCCTTATCGTTGCACGCGAGCTTCTACAAGGATGGACGAACCCTTTCCGTAGCTACTCTTGGGAACAAAATTTACACCACTAAACCACTAAAAAGTTGTAGATGCGGTTCAAAATGATCGAACGCGCAGAGTAACCGACAATGTGTCGGCAAACAGTACCGAAGTAATGAACAATGATTTGCTAGACTGCTACGATGCCAGCATTATCCCTGTTCACGGAGGCTTGAGCACGATTCGCATCAGTCATTGTGAAATCAAGCTGCCTACGTCTCGAAAAATGGATATGTATACGGAGCGATTCCCTAACCGCTGTTTAAACAAGCTGCAGACGAAGAAGCATTGACATCCAGGTTTCTCCATAGCCCCAAGATCTGGCTGAAATGGATGCCACCATTTATGAGGATATCTCGGAGGAGTCAGACCTATGGACCATCAATTGTTCAGTTTACGGTGCTACGAGAGCTTTGTCTGATTCGAATTGAAGGCTAAAATCGACGACAGATCAAAATACCAAAAGACCCTCGCATCAACTACACAAGAAGATTGGATGGGCCAGGCAGAATGCGTCCCGTGTTCAGTGTGTGATTGACTACATAGAATCTGGTAGACCGTTCATGAAAAGGGTTCGAAAGTTCGCACAAGTACTGAGAATCTACAATTATACACTGAACAAGTTGAATCTGCTGCCTATTAAGCAATATATTGTTGACAAAATACGGGTGTTATCTGACAGAAGGAGGAGAATGCAGAAGAGGAAGAAATGGGGCAGGTAGAATCAACAGTTATCGATGACCCACCGCGCCTCTTCAGAGATCTCCCTGCTTCTGCCGAAAATCCTCCCAAGCCCAACGAGGTAGAGACTGTTTGGTGAGAGGTATATAAGATCCCGAAAATACTGGAGTTGGAAGAAGATACTGATAGTATCATCCGCTTTAAGAAGTTTTGCGACAATATCATAACATCTGAGGATAAATATTCAGCAATCACTACCGAAGAGTGAAAAAAGCACGCTTCATCCTCCACGAATTTTTGAAATATCGAAAAGCAGTTTAAACTTATTAAAAGCATGTTAAAGTTCAATAAACAGCAATTGTGACGCTGAAAGGCTCAATAACATTGACTCACTTCGAAAATGCTCTAGAGTCTAGACTCTAGACCACGGTGCTGCCAACTCTCGTATCCTTTCACAATGCATGCATCGCGTCGACAACCGGATTGGTTAAGGTTGGCGCGCTTATTTAAAATGATTGAATGTGAAAAGCAATTGTGTACAGTAAATAATCAGAGTAAAGTTATTACAAATAATTCTTTGCTTACAAGGAAGACTGATTAAGTGAAATTTCAATTATTTATTAGATTTTCTTCTCAAAAATAAATGATCGATTTCAATTTCGAAGAGAGGAATATCTTTTTCATCCTAAATATGGATTTACAATTATTCTTTATATTCTTATGCACTTTAAATTTATTATTTGTTCTGAACATTTGACTTACACATTTAATCATTTTAAATAAACGCGCCAACGGTAACTAATCAGGTTGGCCCTCCACGATGGGTCAGTTGCACTTCCGTGGATGGTCGAAATGAGTGAAAACAAGATGATCGTATTGACCTCCCAGAAAGGATACCTTGCTTATCCCTGATAGTGAGTCTGACCTTCTTACAACACTCAGACCGGCCATAAAATAAGAGTCTCTCTATGTCGAAGAAATTCTGAAAGGCTCTTTAGATCATCTAGAAGAACGGACTGGCTCTCTAAATTTTGACCCTCTAACTTTGACCATCCATTTTTCTCCGTGTGGGTCGCTTCGTATCCTCAAGAAACACGAGGGTTTCGCCGGCCTGTCGTTGTGATTTCGTCGTGCCCTGTGATCACCCATCTCACGGATGTGGGACGTGGCCATAGGTGTATTTTACCGCGCTTCTACTGGGGGCCATTGACATTTGTTTTAGATGGCAGTTGCTCTTAGTGGTACCCTGCGGTGGTTGTTTATTTATTTATTTTTTTTATATTATATTTCATTTATTTATTTATTTTATATTATATTATATAATTATATATATATATATATATATATATATTAGATTTTCAAGTATCAAACTTTCAACAAAAATGTTGAAAATTTTTTGACAATTCGCGTTTTTAATTCTAAAAATTCAAATACTTATAGCATGCACTGCCTGTCCCATTTGGAATGAATTCGGCCTGTCCAATTAATTTCATGCGTTTATTTTTTTTTAATTTCCAGATACTTCTACACAGCTTCGACTATTTTGATATCTTTAATGATTGGTTCGATAGGTGTAACCGGATACCTCTCATACATCCATGGATACGTACCAACGTAATATTTTTAGTTTAAAATACATAATTAATATGTATATGCGTAATATTATATATTTTTTTCAATTTTAGGCTGGACGCTCAATATCATATGTTGGATGTTTTGTACGATCGACCTTGGACGAGGATAGGCCCATACATTGTGGGAATGATTACTGCTTACATTTTGATGAAGCTAAATAACCAGCTACCCTGGCGAAAGGTATTACAAATTGCAAATATTTTTGAAGATTAATTCCTTCAATATACATATTTGTGGGCGTCCGCATGATGAGGGCCCTTGTGGCAGGTTCTAGTTTAGGAGATATTCATGTTCTTATAAGTTGAGGACAAAATTATTATTTTCGGGTTTGAGTGTGGGATGATACTGAAATCCATAGTAAATCTATTAAGACTGATTTATCCAGAAAGTAACCGGAAGTGGGTATATTTCATGTTCGAAGAAAAAGTGTGACACGTGCCATTATGGCACTTGTCGACTTTAGATGGGTTTTTCTCAAAAAGCAGTTTTTCGAAGATCCAACTTCAAAAATGCCACGGTGACTCGTTTTTCAACTTAGAGGGTTCGTTTTTTCCCCTAAAATAACGAGAATTTATCCAGCTATATGCCCCTATACGCAACTCCATACCGGCCATCAGGGCCCTTTTCATGCGGACGGCCACATTTAAGGGGCTCATCCCGTGTGACGCTTTCAAAAAATAAATTTTTTTGTTCTTGCATAAATCCAATCTAGATCATGTATAGAATATACTGGTAAAGTAATTTTTCGAAATTTGAAGTCGTTGGAAAGTTACAGCAGTAAAAAGTTAAGGTGTTTGGAGCGCGTGGCCGACCGCTCGACGGGGCGGAAAACAAGAGCTATTGTGTACTTTCCGATTTGTACCAGAGGCCGATTCTATTCACACGCAGATATACGCACACATATTTACACGCTCACTGCTGGCCTGAAAGTCTGAAACTCAAATTGAATGTAACGGTTCCTTAGTTTCGCTTTACAGCCAGCGGCGTAACAGCTATAACACTCGAACTTTCGAACGCGTTTTTCTCGAAACTACATTTTTTAAACTGGCGACCATGATTTCTCAAAAACGGTTCAATCGATTGCTTTTAAATTTTAATGGTACATTCAGCACACGTACAGCTATCGCCGGATCTAGGATTTAAAAAAAATATTGAACCGTTTTTTTTCATGAAGAAAATAGTTGCAAAAAATCATGAAATTTTGGGTCTTGATGTTTAAAAGCATATAGAAAACTGAATTTTCAAGATTTTCAAAAAATCCTAGTTCTGGCGATAGCCATCCATCTAATGATTAACATCCAATTTTGTTTTTTGATTTCGCATAAGCCAATCGGACAGAATCATGGTCGCCGTTTACCTACCTTTTTTTATATGGATGCCATTCGCTCAATGAAATTGCACATAAAAACTCAGAGCCGCTACTAAAGACTGAATAAATATATAGTAAAAATTTTGAAGCTCTGTGTTTTTTAATTTCGCTACAAAAAATTTCGAAAAAACCTTTTAAAAAAAATTAGTCATTCATTGACATCTTATAAAAATTTTATATGAATTCTGAATGTTTATGAAACACATTTTATGATAATATGTACCTATATTCTTTTTTTGGAAGAGAAAATTGATTGTTGAAGTGCAGGAATAAAGAAGTGGCATTTTTACATTCATCAGAAAAATTATCAGACATTTAATTCCACTGATACAGATTCTTTTTAGTAAGGATGAAACTTACAAATTATTCTGGTACTGAAGAAACCAAAAATTCGCCTTCCATAGTTTAATTCAATAAGCAATTTCGATTGATGAAGGCAAAAAGAGTCAAAAACTGATTTGTTGGTAGAATGTGCGACGTTTCGTTGGCATTGGTTCGCCAAC
>CAKNXH010047635.1:0-13462 GCA_932178445.1 Andricus quercusramuli
TTGCTCACCCCATTCGTCCTTCCGGCTTGTAGCATCCATTGAAATCTTATCTTTGAGACTTATAGTACGCACCATGTAAATGGGGTTACGTAGGTTTTTCATTTTCTTTTTTTCTGCTTCTGGGTCCCAATTTTCGCCACAAAACAGGCCTTTTGTCTTGAAATTAAATATTTCGGCAGACCGCAAAATTGGATTATTCTTACCTGGATCTTTTTGTGATGTTTTTAAATCTGGATTAATATTACGCTGCCTAATATACTCCAGTCTACATATTGTATGTACTTCTATCGAGTCGGCCCTTCGTAATAAGTTCATGTATCCATCTTTGCGAATTTCACTCACTCGTCTAAGATTGTCAATTCCACTTTTTACTTCGACTGTCTCACATACACTCAAACTTTTTTCGCATATAAAACATTTACATGTTGAAGCCATGATGAATTTCGAAACACAACTGCCTCATAGTACTTCTGGCTCATTACTGCTTATTCTGTAGAACAAGTGCATATAGAGAGGGCCCCTTTCTTGAATATACAGGGTGTAGTATTTATGGGGTTGCGTATATGAAAAAGAGTTTATCCCGTCAGTTGAGGATGCTTGGGACCCTTAAAAATGAGTTCACCACGTACAAGCCATTCCCACCCGCAGATGGGTCTGGACCCACGTAAAAAATCTCAAGTGGTCTAGCCTAGCGCGAGTCCAGCCTCTTATCGGCACTCCAACTTTCACTTTTCATGAGATATATTTCAAACTATAAGAGTTCAAGGGCTGAGTAAAGCAATCTCTAACAGAAATAATGAGTTTTATAATAAAACTTAAAAAAGCGATTTTTGAATTGTTATATATTTAACTATGGAATGTTAAATTATATTTTTGAAAGAACTTGAACTTTCGTTTGTAAACCACAATAAAAAAAAACGCAACAAAAACTCTACCTCACAGGTAGGTGGAAATGAGATCCCAGGGCTTGTACGTGAACTGTACAAAAATAATAATAATGACTTTCCAAATTGATGTAATCCAAAAAGAATGTATTGGACCTAAAAGGAAATTTTCTGCTCTACAAATTGTCTTCTATGCATTTTTGTCCAAAAACTACCCTTTTATGAGTTATGGGCCGAAAAATAAGCGCGCGAGTACGTTTCGCACCATACGCTGAAACATCCCCCACACTCCTGGAGCTGATTATGCATCACCTATGGCCTGTACAGCAAAACTGTATAGAACATTTTTTATTGCAAATTCTATTTTAAATATTTTCACCTGTATTCATTTTTATCCTCCGACGCACCCTTTCGTATATAATAGCCAAAAACCAGCGCTACTACCCGTCTAAGGGATGTTTTTCGAGGCTAGGGGTGTATGCGGCGCCGATCTGATGGGGAACTTTTTTGGTATTAATTTCTAATGCCTTCAGGGACATGATTGTGAAGAAAAAAAAAACTATACCTTTTTTTTCTGGAAAAAAGTCTAATTTCGCCGGATTAAATACTGCGGTGTTTCTATACCATGCAGCAGATAGGGCCGCAGAGGAGCTTGACCTCCCATTTAATTCCAGCGACATTACACATGGCCTAGCATCACTAACACCTCTGGTGCTCAAAAGTCGTATACAGGAAGCAGAACATACGCTCCTACTAAGAGAACATGCTGAGGAACCCCTCCATGGTAAGTTCTACGGCATCCTACGTAGAGAGGAGCTCTCGATGGGTCTGTCCAACATGTTTCTCAAGTCTGCCGGATTGAGATCGGAGACCAAAGGATTTCTTTTTGCCTGTCAAGACGGCGTCATAGACTCCTTAGTTTACCGCGAGCGCATAATGAATGTACCTGTACGCGATACCAACTGCCTAGCGTGCAAGCAAGAGCCCGAAACACTTGGACATGTGCTCAGTGGATGCTCTAAATATGCATGCTGCGCGTACATAGAGAGACACAATGCAGCTCTACAAGTGATATATTACCATCTTAGGCATTTCTATGGTGTTGATCTATTGCCCGTCTTGCCATACGCCCAGGGGGAACTCGAGTCAGTTGTGGAGAATGATCAGTGTGAGATCTACTGGAATTTGTCATTCTCCACCACTCAACGTATCAGTGCTACGAAGCCTGACATTGCCCTCCAAGATCTGAAGAACAAGATCATTTACGTGATTGAATTCTCGGCACCAGCCGATGGTAATATCACGGCAAAGGAGGGAGAAAAACGGGCGAAATATCAAGCACTTCTTTTCGAGCTGAGTAGGCTGTACCAAGGCTACAAAGTCCATCTTATAATTCTCATAATCGGCTGCCTTGGAGGTATGAAAGCTTCATTTATTAGCCAACTCAACAAGATTCCGGCTTGCCAGCGTCATGCTCATTTCATCGCGAACCGGATGCAAAAGGCATTTCTCCTGGGATCACTGTATCTGGTCCGTCAACACTGTTCCTCTTAAATTCTACAAAGATTGGTAGCTCTAAAAAAGTATCCAGAGGTGAAACTTCATCTCCAACTGTCTTGTCTGCCGCGTAAGGTCATCCGCGGCTAGAGACCTGACTCCATGGAACAGTGTTGCCCGATGTTATCACGCGTAAATTTCCCGCTCTTGCTTACCTTCTAGGACAGAAGGAGCAGAAGCGGATGACGTACACTTTCCAGTAGCTTTGGGATTGGTTTCTTCAAGGAATCATGATCGAAGCTTCCGGAGCCTACAACTTCTCATAAAATAATAATAATTATCATACTTATTATTATATTATTATTATTTATATTATATGAATATTATTAGGGCGTAGGGATGTGGCGACCCCATCGCCCGAGAGCTCCGGCTCTTGCAGTCAGCCGCGTTGCTTTGGGCTAACTCTCCAATTCAACGAGTTATGCGGTTACGACACAAGTATCGCGCAGTGCCACCCACCATAGGCCTCTCTCGGATGGAGGCCATGGTTCAGTTGGGGGTGGCAATAGGAACGAACCGAGGCGACGACCAGGCAATGACCCCGGACAAACGCGAGAACATCGATTTAAATGGTCGGACCAACTCAGGAGGACCTTCTTACCTGTTGGCAAAGAAGCTCGCCGGCGCGGAGAGGATTCATGAAGAGGTTACACGACCGTTGGGGCAATATGCATCCGGAATATGCTCATAAAACGTCTCAGTATTTAAGAGATCAGGTATCCTTCTTGCGAAAAAACGGATATGAAGCTCTTTATCAACAGGAAGAGGAGCAACATCCTCCAGCGAACATTCAACCCCTTCCAGCAAGACCACCTTTGCAGATAGCCGATAATGCCAACATGAGAAGTAGGAAATCTATCCACCAAAAAGTCTTCCTCAGGATGGACAAATTAGCTGAAGCTAATACTGCTCTCCGCGATTTGCTCCCCGAAGATGTTAATCTCTGGAATCTGAACTGTGTAGTTTACGAGAAGGCGGTCTCTCTGCTTAGCGACGATAGAAGTAACGATACTTCGGTACGTCTGAGTAAGACGCGCGAGCGTATTGCACAGCTTCAGTTCAAAATTGAAACGGCGAGAAGGCATGCATCAAACGTTCAGTGCGTGATTAGCTACAGAACATCAAATAAAAAGTTCATTGCAAAAGTTAGGGCACTTGCTCGAAACTTGAGGAAAGCAAATTACCCCCTGAATAAGTGTAAACTGTCGACCATCAAGCAGCACTGGACGCAAAAAGTAAGATCTCTTTCAACAGCGAAACAGCGCCTTGAACGGCGAGTTAAGTGGATTCAGGAAAATTCCACCTTTTCTACTAATCCTTCCCGTCTGTTCAATAAAGCTTCATGTGTAGTTAAAAATCCGCCTAGCCGAGAAGAGATTCAAGTCTTCTGGAAGCAAGTATATGGAGATACTTATCAGCTAAATGAAGACGCTTCCGATATATCACTCTTTCGTAACTTTTGCCAAAGGCAAAGGTTACAAGGTCCAGAGGAAGAGTGTCCACTAATTACTGCTGAAGAAGTGAAGAAAGTTATCGCTAGAACTAAGAACTTTTCGGCGCCAGGGCCAGATAAAATCAACAGCTTTTGGTGGAAGAAGTTTACTTCTACGCACCAACATCTAGCTCGTATATTTACTACTTTCTTAAACGGAGAACAACCCGTCCCGCTGTGGCTAGTGGAAGGTCGCACGGTATTGATCCCTAAGGCCGGAGATTTGTCATGTCCAAAGAACTACAGGCCCATAGCTTGTTTAAACACCAGCTACAAGCTATTCACTGGCATCTTCAAAAAGAGGATATTGACATCTATCGAGCCGGTATGGAGTGCAATAGTCGAACAACGTGGATGCAAGAGAGGGCTGGCAGGTTGCAGGGAGAACCTGTTAATAGACAGGTGTATTACCCAGGACTCGATCAGGTATCGACGCAATCTGTCCATGGCTTGGATTGATTACCGTAAGGCATTCGATAAAACGAACCATGAGCTTCTTATCAAGCTCCTTGAGTGCATGGAGGTTCATCCAAAAATAGTGAGATGCATAAAAGAGCTGATGCTCTTGTGGCGGACAAGATTTGTCATAACATCTGACAAAAGACAAGTGACTACAAGCTTTGTCACATATAAGAGGGGGTCTTTCAAGGAGACTCTCTAAGTCCGATACTTTTCTGCATTTCCCTCTTGCCTCTATCTATTGTGCTCCGAGGCAAAAGCTCTGGATACCTATGTGGCCCGCCGAACAGAAGAGAATATAAGGTCAACCACCTTTTATACATGGACGACCTTAAACTCTTTGCTTCCTCAAAAAAGGACCTTAACATCCTTGTAGATGCAGTAAATTGGTATTCTAAAGGGACTGGCATGAGCTTCGGACTGGACAAGTGTGCCTGTGTCCACCTACAACAAGGAAGACTAGGAACTACATCATGCAGTGACGATCAGGATGTTCAACTCATAGGCGGAAATACCATTCAACATCTTGGTATTGGAGAAACATATACATATCTTGGAATACCGCAAGCGGAAACACAAAATGTGCATAACTTGAAAACGGCCCTTGGAAAAAGGTATCGCCAAATTCTCAGAAAAATTTGGGCTTCCGAATTATCTGGAAAGAATAAGATCCAGGCGACCAATATGCTGGCTGTTTCTATACTGCTCTACACGTTTGGTGCAGTAAAATGGAACGTCGATGGGTTAAAACAACTTGATCGAAGCACACGCAAGATGATGACAATACAACGAAGTCTTCATCCTAGATCTTCCGTACCTCGAATATATCTCCCTCGCGATAAAGGGGGTAGAGGATTGCTAAGCTTAGAGTGTCTTCATCGAAGAACGGTTCTGTCTACAGCCTGCTCAGTTCTAAAAAGCACGGATTCCCTTATGCGACTCGTACATCAACATGAAGTCGCCAATGCTGCGGTGTTTCTATAGCATGCAGCAGATAGGGCCGCAGAGGAACTTGACCTCCCATTTGATTCCAGCGACATTACACATGGCCTAGCATCACTAACACATCTGGTGCTCAAAAGTCGTATACAGGAAGCAGAACATACGCTCCTACTAAGAGAACATGCTGAGAAACCCCTCCATGGTAAGTTCTACGGCATCCTACGTAGAGAAGAGCTCTCGATGGGTCTGTCCAACATGTTTCTCAAGTCTGCTGGATTGAGATCGGAGACCGAGGGATTTATTTTTGCCTGTGAAGACGGCGTCAGAGGCACCTTAGTTTACCGCGAGCGCATAGTGAATATACCTGTACGCGATACCAATTGCCGAGCGTGCAAACAAGAGCCCAAAACACTTGGACATGTTCTCAGTGGATGCTCTAAATATGCACGCTGCGCGTACATAGAGAGACACAATGCAGCTCTAAAAGTGATATATTACCACCTTAGGCATTTCTATGGTGTTGATCTATTGCCCGTCTTGCCATACGCCCAGGGGGAACTCAAGTCAGTTGTGGAGAATGATCAGTGTAAGATCTACTGGAATTTCTCATTCTCCACCACTCAACGTATGAGTGCTACGAAGCCTGACATTGTCCTCCAAGATCTGAAGAACAAGATCATTTACGTGATTGAATTCTCGGCACCAGCCGATGGTAATATCACGGCAAAGGAGGGAGAAAAACAGGCGAAATATCAAGCACTTCTTTTCGAGCTGAGTAGGCTGTACCAAGGCTACAAAGTCCATCTTATAATTCTCATAATCGGCTGCCTTGGAGGTATGAGAGCTTCATTTATTAGCCAACTCAACAAGATTCCGGCTTGCCAGCGTCAGGCTCATTTCATCGCGAACCGGATGCAAAAGGCTGTTCTCCTGGGATCACTCCATCTGGTCCGTCAACACTGTTCCTCTTAAATTCTGCAAAGATTGGTAGCTCTAAAAAAGTATCCAGAGGTGAAACCTTCATCTCCAAATGTCTTGTCTGCCGCGTAAGGTCATCCGCGGCTAGAGACCTGACTCCAGGGAACAGTGTTGCCCGATGTTATCACGCGTAAATTTCCCGCTCTTGCTTACCTTCTAGGACAGAAGGAGCAGAAGCGGATGACGTACACGTTCCAGTCGCTTTGGGATTGGTTTCTTTAAGGAATCATGATCGAAGCTTCCGGAGCTTACAACTTCTCTAAAGAATAATTTTTAAAAATGAGGAAACTCATTTTTCTCTCAGGCTTAAGGTGGTTACAGCCCAATATGTCGAAGGCATTTTTGGTTAGAGTTGGATTTTTTGATTGTTTGAATATTATGCACGGGGTTGTCCCGGTATATATAATCAGTCATGGACGCATTATTATAATGCAATCAAGTGACCTGATAAGATCGTGTGCCCTGACATATTGGGCAAAGCCTGGGTTTTACCCCATCATCCACGGACTGGGTTGCAGTCAAGTCCATGATGGGGGGACCTACAGCTTAAGGTAGGCTCCGAACCACCAGAACCTCGGTAAAGGTACATAGAAAAATTTCAAGGGGTACCGGCTCAGTGATCGAACCCCGGACCTCTGAGATGAAGTCCGAGCGTCTAACCAACTGAGCCACCGAGGCTAATTATTATGAGAAGTTGTAGGCTCCGGAAGCTTCGATCATGATTCCAAATGAAACCAATCCCAAAGCTACTGGAACGTATGCGTCATCCGCTTCTGCTCCTTCTGTCCGAGAAGGTAAGCAAGAGCGGGAAATTTACGCGCGATAACATCGGGCAACACTGTTCCTTGGAGTCAGGTCTCTAGCCGCGGATGACCTTACGCGGCAGACAAGACAGTTGGAGATTAAGGTTTCATCTCTGGACACTTTCTTAGAGCTACCAATCTTTTCAGAATTTAAGAGGAACAGTGTTGACGGACGAGACGGAGTGATCCCAGGAGAACAGCCTTTTGCATCCAGTTCGCGATGAAATGAGCGTGACGCTGGCAAGCCGGAATCTTGTTGAGTTGGCTAATAAATGAAGCTTTCATACCTCCAAGGCAGCCGATTATGAGAATTATAAGATGGACTTTGTAGCCTTGGTACAGCCTACTCAGCTCGAAAAGAAGTGCTTGATATTTCGCCCGTTTTTCTCCCTCCTTTGCCGTGATATAACCATCGGCTGGTGCCGAGAATTCAATCACGTGAATGATCTTGTTCTTCAGATCTTGGAGGACAATGTCAGGCTTCGTAGCACTGATACGTTGAGTGGTGGAGAATGAGAAATTCCAGTAGATCTTACACTGATCATTCTCCACAACTGACTCGAGTTCCCCTGGGCGTATGGCAAGTCGGGCAATAGATCAACACCATAGAAATGCCTAAGATGGTAATATATCACATGTAGAGCTGCATTGTGACTCTCTATGTACGCGCAGCGTGCATATTTAGAGCATCCACTGAGCACATGTCCAAGTGTTTCGGGCTCTTGCTTGCACGCTCGGCAGTTGGTATCGCGTACAGGTACATTCATTATGCGCTCGCGGTAAACTAAGGTGTCTATGACGCCGTCTTGACAGGCAAAAAGAAATCCTTTGGTCTCCGATCTCAATCCAGCGGACTTGGGAAACATGTTGGACAGACTCATCGAGAGCTCTTCTCTACGTAGGATGCCGTAGAACTTACCATGGTGGGGTTTCTCAGCATTTACGCTTAGTAGGAGCGTATGTTCTGCTTCCTGTATACGACTTTTGAGCACCAGAGGTGTTAGTGATGCTAGGCCATGTGTAATGTCGCTGGAATTAAATGGGAGGTCAAGCTCCTCTGCGGCCCTATCTGCTGCATGGTATAGAAACACCGCAGCATGGGGACTTCATGTTGATGTACGAGTCGCATAAGGAAATCCGTGCTTTTTAGAACTGAACAGGCTGTAGCCAGAACCGTTCTTCGATGAAGACACTTTATTATTAGATAAGACACATTATTATTATTTTTATTATTATTATGCGAGCGCATAATGAATGTACCTGTACGCGATACCAACTGCCGAGCGTGCAAGCAAGAGCCCGAAACACTTGGACATGTTCTCAGTGGATGCTCTAAATATGCACGCTGCGCGTACATAGAGAGACACAATGCAGCTCTAAAAGTGATATATTACCATCTTAGGCATTTCTATGGTGTTGATCTATTGCCCGTCTTGCCATACGCCCAGGGGGAACTCGAGTCATGTTGATGTACGAGTCGCATAAGGGAATCCGTGCTTTTTAGAACTGAGCAGGCTGTAGCCAGTACCGTTCTTCGATGAAGACACTCTAAGCTTAGCCATCCTCTACCCCCTTTATCGCGAGGGAGATATATTCGAGGTACGGAAGATCTAGGATGAATACTTCGTTGTATTGTCATCATCTTGCGTGTGCTTCGATCAAGTTGTTTTAACTCATCGACGTTCCATTTTACTGCACCAAACGTGTAGAGCAGTATAGGTACGGCCAGCATATTGGTCGCCTGGATCTTATTCTTTCCAGATAATTCGGAAGCCCAAATTTTTCTGAGAATTTGGCGATACCTTTTTCCAAGGGCCGTTTTCAAGTTATGCACATTTTGTGTTTCCGCTTGCGGTATTCCAAGATATGTATATGTTTCTCCAATACCAAGATGTTGAATGGTATTTCCGCCTATGAGTTGAACATCCTGATCGTCACTGGATGATGTAGTTTCTAGTCTTCCTTGGTGTAGGTGGACGCAGGCACACTTGTCCAGACCGAAGCTCATGCCAATCGCTTTAGAATACCTATTTACCGCATCTACAAGAATGTTAAGGTCTTTTTTTGAGGAAGCAAAGAGTTTAAGGTCGTCCATGTATAACAGGTGGTATTATTATTATTATACCATTAAGCCATTTCCCTTTAATTTTTAAAATGTATGAAAAGTTTGATGAATTACCATAATTTCTAAAATTTATGGAAATTTATCATTATCGTGGGAATTTATGAACTTTTTGGAAAAATGATGAAAGTTGTGGAAATTTTTGAAATTCGTGATAATTGACGGAAAATGATGATATTAAAAATATTCCGGACGAGAAAATTAAAATCCGGGAAAATCTGCCGGAAGAGAAAATTAAGATCCGGCAAGGAATACAGATATATACAGGTGACACATAACCTCCATCTGTCATCAAGATCTCCATTGAATTTTCTATTGTCCTTAATATTTTTGCAAATATCAATTTTTCAGCTAGTTGCAATTGATCTAGAACTGTTTAAAATTAATCTAGAATCGTTTGGAATTCATAATAAATTCTTCAGAATTCAATTTAGTACACGATAAAATATACCGGAAAAGAACATTCAAATCCGGCAAAATATGCCGGATATGTCAATAGAGAAAAAATCTACAGTTTATTATTATTAAAGTAGGGTTATTGTTACATTGTTAGATTAGGATTATTATCCTATTGGAAAATAACTGTCCTGAAACTCTTGCACGACATTATATATAAGATAAAATAAATTTGTATACTCCTACATGTGCGTGAGTTATTATTTGCTTTATGTAAGATTTCAATTTCAGTCAACGTTTATTGATGATGTTTACACATAAATCTGTCTTGGGTCATAGTTTAGGACGCACGTGATTTTTTTATACTACTTTTGGAACCAACATGTTTCGAGATTATTTAAATCTCCTCATCAGGGTATATTTTAATAGGATACTACGAAAAATTATTTCTATCATATGCTTTATATGAATAACGTATGTATATATGAGACTGAAATTTCTTATCTTACTGTTATTTACATTATTTTTCATTTTTTAATTTTTTGATGAAAATTTAACTTTCAATTTTCGGTTCAAGTGTCAATCCTTAATATTTCAAAATCATTTTTGTACTTTAATACTTTTTTTAGTTTCCAATTAACTGGAAAATTGAATTAACATTAATTTCCAATGTTTCATATAAAAATTCGATAAAAGTATCAAAGGCTTTGTTATCTCTCTAAAGGTCTCTTTTAAAATTGATTTCATTGATGCCCTTTCTCTTTATATATAACATTTCTACATATTAACTATTTCTTTGCCCCTCATTTTGTCAAATTCCCGCGAAATCATGAAAACATGTTAAAATTTCTAAAGAAAAAAAAAATTTCAGTTTCACACAAGAAGAAAACCATAAAGAAGAAAAAGACTTATCCTTCTGTTGTTATGTACTATATTCCATTATGGAGGGCAAACATTAACTCTCTTATAAATTTGAAATGAAAGTTCACTTTATAAAACTACGGAATCTTTTTATAATTTTTTATTTTGCACACACTTCTTAAAATTTGGTTATTTCGATACTTTAAAATTTCCGTCTAGAGTCTAGAGCAACTGAACCATACCGGGCCACTCTGAACACTGAAATCATATTAAAACAGGAAAAAATAGACGAATGAAAACTCCCTTTGAAAATGACAAATATTGGTTTGTACACTGCACGAAGGAATAGTAAGGAGTAGTATCCCTGTAAGTGGGGAGTGGGACGAGCGACGTCCAATAATTCGTTAATGCTAGCTACGAATGAAAACTCGTATGCTCCCCCGTTCACATGCGCACTGGCGGTTGCCATGCCAACGATGTCAACACGCGTTTGAAGTTTCGAACTTTTTGTATTGAACGAACATAAACAAACGAACATAACCTACATGTGCATCGAGATGTCAAAAGGTAACATATTGAGTGGGTATAACATGTGACTGCGAAAACAGCTCTGCGCATGTGCACTGGGGAGCATTCGAGTTTTCATTCGTAGCTAACATTAACGAATTATTGGACGTCACTTGTCCCACCTCTGCTCACCGAACACATAGGGTGATACCACTCCTTACTATTCCTTCGTGGTACACTGAAAAAAAATTTCATTAAATTTTATAGAACTAGTCCTATAGTAGAGGATACGACGGGTAGTTTATTAAAAGTTAAAATCTTCTTGGTTTTACATTGCATCGAACTATTCTACAAAATTTAATACAGAATTCTCTAAAATGCGAAAAACGTAGAATAGTTCTAGAAAATCTAAAAGTCCAGCTAATATACAGTCTACATCGGAGAAGTCTCGAAACTATAGAGAACAGTTCTATAAAATCATGGCCGATTTTTAGCCTAAAAAAATCTTTTTTATTATCATTATTATTATCATCATGCTTTAATATTTGTTCACATATTCAAGTACATAATTATTTACTATTACACAAACAATCACTACACAAATAATCGCTCGCTATTAAAATTATTATTCGTTGTGGTTCGAACCCCCTACCTACGCATTCGGAGCTCCTGAGAAAACCTCGCAGCTAACATAATTTGTAGCATAACAAAAAAATATAAAATATAAGCTACAGCTGTGCAGGGCTGTTTGACAAATTTTTGTGAGTTTTGAAAATTCTAGGTTAATGATTTCGGAAATTTGAAATTTCTGGAGTTTTATATTTATAATGTCAGTAATTTCAAGAATATCATATTTCGAAAATTTAGTTTAAAATTTAGGTAATTACAAATTTCGGGATCTTTAACATTTTTTTAATTTTGGAAACTTTAAATTTCGAACAAATTTTTAATCGCAAATTCTTTTTTGGTTATAAATTCTAGTAGGTTCAAGATTAATAAGATGTTATATAGCTATATAGAATAAGTTTATATAAGTTATATGAAATTAAAGGCTTGCATTGCAAATAATTTTAAAAGTTGAATTCCCAATTCTATATTTTTTGAATTGATTAAATAAGATATGACATGGGAAAAGTTGAATCTATTTCAATGTTTAACGTTGAAAATTAAAATCGTAAGTTTTCCAATAACCGACCCATCTCTAAGTGGCAAGTCCACTACCCGGGTGCACCGGAACTTGCACCAGGTCGTTCAAGACATCATCTACGAGAACTTTTTTAAAATCTGAATTGTGTCAATAGCCAAACTAACTACCATTAAGAAAATATGAGAGAAAACAAAGTTTTCATATTTTTATTTCGATCTTACGATACATTTAGAAAAAATTAAGAAAAGAAATCGAGTCAAAATTCCTTTTTATTGACGTTTCGGCCTCATCTGTGGGCCTTCGTCAGAAATAAACATCTTAGAGAATAATCGAACTCAGTAATAAATATACGTCGAAGCGAATGACAACATTTTAAAATTTTGTAAAGTCAGATCATTCTGAAGTTTTAAAAATCATTATGAAGTTTGTAAAAAAACATCAGTTTGTTAGCTGTTTCACAGCATTTTAATTACAAAATATGAACCTTTTTTAACATATTAGGAAAGTTCCTTGGACTTTATAGTTTCCCAATACTTTTTTTACAAACTTCATAATGATTTTTAAAACTTCAGAATGATATCTGACTTCACAAAATTTTAAAATGTTGTCATTCGCTTCGACGTATATTTATGATTGACTCCGATTATTTTTCAAGATGTTTGTATCGATGAAGGCCCACAGATGGGGCCAAAACGTCAGTAAAAAGGAATTTTGACTCGATTTAGTTTTTCAATTTTTTCTAAATGGATCGTAAGACCGAAACAAAAATATGAAAACTTTGTTTTCTCTCATATTTTCGTAATATAAAAAAACGATCGAAGGAAGCTTGACTTGATAATTTCTTTAGAAATCTTGAGGTTTATCTACCAAAATAAGTACCAATGGTGAGTCGACGATCAGGATGCACCGGAACGTGTACCAGGTCGCTTAGCACGTATTCTACAAGCACTTTTCAAAAATTTAAATTGTGTCAATAGCCAAAATAACTACCAATGGTGAGTCGACGGTAGTTAATTTGGTGGTTGAAACAATTGAAATTTCTAAAAAGTTCTCGTAAAATACGTGCTAAACTACCTGGTGCGCGACTCGGTGCACCCGAATCGTCGACTCAACACTTAATTATTTTGGATGTTGACACAATTTGAATTTTAAAGCAGTTCTCGTAGAATACGTGCCAAACGACCTGGTGCACTTTCCGGTGCATCCTGATCGTCGACTCACCATTGGTAGTTATTTTGGCTATTGATAACAATTTAGATTCTAAAACAGTTCTCGTAGATGACGTCTTGAACGACCTGGTGCACGTTCCGGTGC